>CATIWF010014881.1:0-14577 GCA_949630135.1 Balakata baccata | reverse complement strand
TGGAGACAACAACAGCAGAGAGTTGAATAGCGAGGCTGACACAGAAATCGTGAAAAAAGGTGGAAGCTGCGCTGAAGAGGATGAAGCCTCCTCCATGGAAATAAACGACGATAGGAAGCTTGGAGTGGGAAGTGGAAGAATCCAATATTTTCTTGGGTAGATATAATCGAGCCCATGTATTGTTTAAAGAATTGATGGTGATATCTTTGGAGAGAATAAGAGAAGGGTCAGGAGGTGAGAGACTTGGAATTTCAAGGAAGCGAGTAATGGTGCCATCGGAGTTGGGGATGATGCAGAGGTACTTGCAGGGATCGACGATGGGATTCGATGTCGGAGTTTTGGTTGACATAATGTATGTATTCTTCTCGATAAGTTTTAGTGAGCACAATGGTATCCACCTTATAAAGTGGACTGAAATTAACAAAAAAAAAAAAGTTACAGAAATAAAACCATTGACTTTTGGCTTTAATTATGGCATTGATTTTATGCATTTTTTTTTTAGAATTTGGTGTTGGACTGTGACAGAAAACATTAACATCAGTCAGTAATCCGTTAATTAATGAACTGAAATTATAAGGTTAATGCAGTCGTTATTCATGATATTGAGTCTTAGGTCTCTCTCATCTCCATCAACAGCTCATAAGATCCTATAAAAAAATATTATTGTAATTAATGAACTATATAACTATAATTATATATTCTTAATCAAGTATGCATGTACATTATTTAAAAACAAGCAAAGAACAATGAAATAATTCATGTATAGCAATTTGGAGTCTTCAGATCCATTCTTTGTGTCTATAAAATTCTTTTCAATTTACTATTAAAAGATGTAGAAGTTGACTTTAATTTTTTATCTGAAAAAGGTTGAAGTTGTCTTTAATATTAAAAGATGCATTGTGCGTCTATAAAATTAGGATTGTACAGGATTAATGAAAAATGGATAAAAAAAATCTAGAAATGAATTGTAGGTTGACTTTAACTTTAACCTTGATAAATTTGGATTTTTTCATAATATCTAGACTGATGAAATCATATGGTACAAAAAAAAAACTGATATGTTCAAGATTTAGTATATATAATGATTAATAAGAATTAAATAATTTATATATAACATTATTTATAAATTTTATGGTTTTAATTAGAGGTGATAATTTGGGATATGATACGATTAAATACAAACTTAGATGAATACGAATTTGAGTTTAACGGATATAGATTATAACTGTGTCAACACGATTAAAATACGAAAAAAATCATGTCATAAATAGATTTTACTTATTTAACATGTTAAGACACGATTATAATATTTTAAATATTTATAATATATTTATATATATTAAATTTGTAATAAATTATATTAAAATTAATTGTATTAGTATATTTTATATATAAATAAGTGTTGAATAGCATTATTTTTATAATTATATTAATATTCATGTATAATTATATTTCGTATTGTGTATATATATACATGTAAATACGTTTAGTTGACCGCGTCAAATAGTTTCGTGTAGTATAACAAATATACGAGACACGGCACGAATAGACGCGACACGAAATAAGATACAATACAAAATAAAACACAATGCGATTAGACACGACACGAATTGTCAGCTATAGTTTTAATTACTATAAATATAATACAACTTAAATTTATAAGTATATGTATTTTAATTAATTAAATTTATTAATTATTTTAAAAATTAATATGAAATTTATAATAATAATGACTTCAAATAATTGAAAATTTTGTATGTTAAAAATAATTTTATATACTAAAAATTTATGATGGTGATATAGAAACTTGAATCCATAGACTTTATATAAGTATAAAATAAGTTCACTAACAAATCAATGAATTATCATTATTATTAATACGCAAATAGAAATTATTTATAATATATTACTAGTTTTTTTTTTTACCATGATTTTTATTACTAATTATATTTTTAGTCAAAATTGTAAAATCCGGCCCAGCCAACAACTCAGAAAAGGCAGCAAGTTACGGGTTTAAGGTTGAAATAGAATTGAACTAGTGTATGTGATATTTTCATAAAATATAATGTCTCATATATAATAAGTCAATAAAGTATAATATGTCTCTTACATAATTAAATAGAAACACAATATTTGTTCCTTATACAATAATATGTTAAAAAATAGTAATATCCATAATATAATTAAAAAAAAAAGAGACGGACATATTTGGCCTTCCATTACACAGAAAGGTGAAATTTTTCAAATTTATCGAGCAATTATTGTGATTATATACATCTTTTTCGATATATTCTTTAGTTCCTTCAAAATTTATCACAATTTTAAATAATTTTCTCATATTTCTCTACTTTAGTGCAGCGTATAAAAAAAAATACGTATACTATGTATTATTAAGTTTAGAATATACATAAAGTGACTAAATTACTTATATTAGTTATTTTAAACTTATTATAGTTTTTTAAAGGCAAAATTGAATCATAGTATAAATGAATAAGTGACAATTTTATGGTAACAAAAAAAACTATGAAAACAGTAACACCCAACCCATATAATATAATTATAATTCATATCATTCAATTAATTTCCATATATTATCTTAATTTAATTTATTTCCATCTATTATTTTAATTAAATGGTTATTTTTATTACATATATACTTATTTGCTATATTGAATATTCATTTTACGATTGTATAACTAATTAATTACATAATTAAAATCATACCATCATTATTATTATTATCGTCACAATTTCCTTTTTAACATTACTAATATATATATATATATATATTTATATATTGATTATGAATTACAATTATCACATGTTAATACATGTATTATATTTCCATATATGCTAATAAAGTCAAATTTTCCAATAACAATCTCATATGCACATCATATCACATGAAAAAATCGCAATACATATTTTTTTTTTGTCTATGGCAAATTCCAACCCTGATATTGGGCTTCAATTTCAGCCTCTTTTTAATTGGATTCAGACCTTATGGTCTTTTATAAACTTTTATCTCATTGTTTTAGCTTTAATTTGTAAAAAAAAATCATCAAAATCCAAATTTTGTACAAAAAGATATAACTGTTTTACTATAAGGTGTTCAACCAAATTTTATCTAGCATTAATTTGGTATTACCTGATCAAAATTTTGTAATTTATTTTAGATCTAGTTGAAATCTGAATTTCTATTTATGTTCCTAATAACATTTTTAGTACTATATGTTAATTTTCGTATCCAATTTGTTTCATACCAATTTAATTGCCACAATGAAAATTATGATTAAAATCATCAAAACTATTCTTGTGGTCATGTTACAAAGCATCTCTTGTGCTTAATTCAAATTAACTAATTCTCTAACTATATATATTTATATTTATGTCCAAAATTTTCGGACCTTAAATATATTTTTAAATCTCAATATTTCACACCAACTTATCACAAACTATACGAACAACAATTTAACACACAATATTACAAACTACTTACGTATCAAAATTTTCATAGTCATATGGCACGTGCATTTTTTTGTTGTCAAAGATACACATACCAAAATAATTATTTCATGTTCTTAAGTATACTATCACCCTCATACACAATTATTATACATTCAATAACCACATATAAATCCTTAGTTATAAATATACCATAACACATAAATTCATCACTTTTTAACAATCCATATATATTAACAATTCAATATATCATTTCAAATTCTTAATTATGCCACATTACATAAAATTTACTGATCAAGCATGCACATGCACAATCAACCATGCAAAGTGTCGAACTAAAATGCAAATATGTACAGACCTTAATGAAGCTTTACTCAAAATCCAAACTTATGGAGTTTGCTTCTCCTACTTGATGGTCACCTACTTATCCAATTTGTTAAGAGCATAATTTAAAAATATAGTTGACCATTACATTGTTAGAATACTTATTTTTAATATGATTTAAATAAATAACTAAAGTTTTTCCTATGTGGCAATGTGACCTTATGGGGTTGTTGACTATATAACTTTTTATACACTTGTTCAATTTACATGATTCTTATTTCTAATTAAATATAACAAATAAGAGTATGACATATTAAAATTTCATAATTTTTGAAGCATTACACAATTTTTAGTGAAATTCTAAAATTTGCCATGTCTCTTGCCCTTAGTCAGTTTTGAAACATTCAATTTAAAAATTCATATCTTTCAACGTATATATTATATTATTATGAAACTTTATAAGCATCCAGATAAAATAATTTGGAGTATTTTTTATGTTTACTACTTTTAGTGATTTTGTCTCTAAATCCTCAATTAATAGTGATAATATAACTTGTCTAATACAGGACAATAACCGACCAGTATCTTTTTTATAGATATAACTCACAAAATATACAACCATTTAAGTTAAAAATTCTACCAAAGTTTATTAAGACATATACCTAAAACTTTCATGTTTATACCTTTACCCAGTTTAGTCTAGAAGGAGCTTAAAATTAAGTACGAAATTACGAAAGCTACACAGGTGCAAGGAAGCAGCTCATTCAAGGAATAGTTATAATTCATTTCACTATAACTCAGCTTATCCAATAGAGATTTATATGAAACTTAGTAAACAACTAGTATATATGGTGCTAAAACTTTTATATTTAGAGCTTTCTTTGATTTAACTTTTAAGATAATCAAAACAATTAAAAATTGAAAGATATCTCATTGATACTCTTTCAGAAACCAACATCAATCAATTATACATATCTTTTTATACAGGCTAAATCTTGCAAAATTATTTATATTGCCATAAACATAAGATATAAATCTATAAATTTTATGTTAACATATTTCCAAAATCAGTTTCTATAAATATTAAAATCGAGACAAAATATTCTGCCACAACATAACCATAACAGCTCCAAATAACACTAGAACAATAGAAAAAAATTACTTACCAAGAATAATTTAATTTGGAGTGAAATTGATGAAAATTTGAGTGAAAGATTAATGAATTTGGGGCTACTGCTGAAAGGAATAATGAAAATGGAGATGGGTTGAGAGAAGAGTGTAGAAACAAGCCTTTATAAGGTCAAATGCCCAAAATTTTATCCACCCCTGACATCCTTTCTCCCGTCTGCTTTTTTTTTTTTTTTTTTTTTCTCATTTTAACTGTCCACTTCTTCTTTTTTTTTTTTGGGTTAGGCACTTTTTTTTAAGTTTGTTTTTTTAATTAATTAATTATTATTATTATTGTTATTATTTCCACATTTTTATATTTATCTATTTTTACTAGTCTTTATTAAAACTAATGTTGTAAAAACTGGCTCGGTCAATGAATTGGAAAAATCAGCGGATCACGGATTTAAAATCGAACCGGCCTATGTAGTATTTTCATAAAATATAACATGTCTTATATATAATAAAACACAATATGTCTCATACATAATAAAAATAGAAAATACATTGTTAGAGATCTTTTCTAGTATACAAGAATAATATAACATGTTTAATATTCTTTTTTTATTTTTTTAAAAAAATCATATTTCATATATTTGTATAACTAAACATTTAATTAATTATTAAATATAAATATAATTTATAATTTAAAAATACAATCAGCCAAAATTTTCAAATTATAAAAGAAAAGTAATATAAAAAAGAAGTAAAAAAATGTAAAAAAGAAGGAACAATCTCATATAAAAAAAAATAAAAATGAAGAGAACATATCATTTTATAAATAAGGATGAGTTAATTGTTTAAAAATATGTTTATTTTGACCAATTTGATTAGTTTATAGTTAACTCATCTAGTTTATTATTATTCGGACCTATTGACCGGTTCTCTGTTAAACCAGTCGGGTCGGACCATTTTTTACAACTATATTTTTAGCATTTATAATTTATTTTAATTCTATTATACATTAAATCTATATTATATTAATTATTTGGTAAATCAAATTTAAATGCATTTAGTTATATAGTAACCTAATTTATAATAAGTATAATATAGTTATATGATAAATCAATCTAATTTATTATTATTCGTCTAATTATATTATATGATTTCTGTTAAAATAATTGTATTATTTTAAACTTAAATACTAATCTATATTATATTATTAAATAAAATATATATGATTGATATATTTAAAACTTATAAGTTTATAAATTTTATAATTAATGAAGATATTATAGTTATATATATACTTTAAAATAAAATAGTCACAAACTTAAATATCTATACTTTGTAATTATATACTGATAAATATATACTTATATTTTATACTTATGAGTTTATATACATAATGATTTCAATTTTAAATATTATTATATGCATTCCATGTATATTATATAATTGTATTATGTTAAATTTATATAGTAATCTAAATTATATATATAACCAATATGCTTAATAAGTTTATATGTTTTATAATTAATGTAGGAGAAATTTTTATGTAAACTTAATCTACTGATGTTATTCACATATTAATTCAATCATTTATTTACTTATATACATGTTGTATTCACATTCAACCAACAAAAATAAAACAATTAAATATATATCAATAAATAATTGAATTAATGTATAAAGGACATAGTAGACTGAGTTTATCTAATAATCACAAATTTACATATTTTGTAATTATTATATTTATAGTTGTATATTTATACTTTTAAGTTTATACATATAATAATTTAAATTTTAAATATTACTATATTCATATAGCTTATAATATATATTATATTATTTTTTTATCAAACTAATTATATTACATAAAACTTGTATACTAATCTAAATTTTATTAGTATATACATAATATATATAACTTATATACTTAATAAACTTATATATAACATAAATACTATAATTGTTAAATCTAGATCAAATCGACCAATTCGATAAGAAATTCATGAATCGAAATAATCAACTCATATTAATAGTTTAATATATAATTATATACTCTTCAAATATTGACAATTCATTAGAAACATTTTTATGCGATGGCTGTGTGTTTCTTATAATACTTTATAAGTGTCAAATTAGTCGCATATATTTAGATTTTAAATACTTTTTGTTTAGTTTAAAATACCTTATTATTAAATTATTTTATATTATATTATTTAGTACCGAAAGAACCGAATAATTATACCAAATTTTCAAGCTTTAATACAATACAATACTTGAATTTCAAAATCCGACTTTTCAACACAATTGAGATTTTACGATTTCCGAATTACATCGAACCATATGCATACTGTATAGTGCCTCCAACAAACTCACCTCTGGGATGCAGGTTCGTGGTCGCTAGATTGCAAAATTCTTATAGTGAATTTACAGTTGCGACTAATTGCATCAAAATCTGTGCAATTATTATTTGAAAAAGGTAGCTGCATCTACATTACTTTAAGCTGGATCCAGATCTAGTTTTGACCAACAAGAATTAAGAGAAGTTTTGCCCGTGTTTATAAGAGAATGAAAGTCTGAGTTTATAACCAATCTCCAACCCTGAATACTCGCTTGTGCATGCTGCCAAATGGAGGCAGGAGAGCTAGAGTTATATTGCTAGAGAAGGTAATTTAGATGATTCCAGATACTCTTAAGCTAAGAAGAAAACATCAAACCAGCTTCAGTAGTATCTCTTCTGTCAAATAACCCTGCAACAAATTGATCAAAAGATAAAAGAGGATTTTATAATGAAAACATATTTTTGAAATTTTACAGATGTTTCTTCCGTATTTTCATCGCCACCTTTTTTATTTTCATTTTTACCAATTTTTTTTCTTTTCAAATATGAGAATCACTAGGTATTAAATATGTTTTTTGGTTAAATTCAGAAAGAAAAATAGTTTTTTTCCATTTTTTAAATATAGATTAAAAATTTCACAAATTTGTATAGCCACCGACTATTTGTATGCATGTATTTATTTATTTTTAATCATTATTTAATTAACTTAATTAGTAAAAAAATATAAACTTGTATTTAATTAACCTAATTACCAAAAGAAATATGAAAATTTATATTTAATTAGATTAATTAAAATTATTTACTTTTGGTAAATCTTTGGTAATTTTTAGTTGAAAGATTTACTGAATATAAGGTAGATCTAAAGTAAATCTCTGGTAAACTTTGAAATAAATCTTGGATAATTTCAACTTTCACTAATTTTCTAGTGATTTCTGATGAATATTGGATAAATATCGGTAAGCATTAGACAAGCCTTTAGTAAATTTTAGATAAATTTTGAGTAACTTCAACTTTCATTAAATTTTTAGTAATTCTTGGGTAAATTTTATGTAACTTCAACTTTCATTAATTTTGTGATAAACTTTAGGTATATTTTAAATAAATTTTGGAAAAATCTTGTGTAAGCCTTATGTAACTTTAACTTTTATTAATTTTGTAGTAAACTTTAGGTATATCTTAAATAAATTTTGAGTAAATCTTATATAAATCTTGAATAACTTCAACTTTCGTTAATTTTTGGATAAACATTGGGTAAATCTTGATAAATATTAGACTAAACCTTATGTAAGTTCAACTTTCATTAATTTTCTAGAGAAAATTGCCAAAAATAATATGAACTTTTAACGTTGTATTAAAATTAAATTGTATTTTCTATTTTTTTATTTAAATTAAATACATAAATTTTTAAAATTTTATCAATTTATGAATTTCGGTGAAATTTCGCTAAAATAACATAAAATTCTGACGAGATAAAGAAGGATATCCTGACTAAAATAACTTTTATTTTTGAAATAAATATATTTTCGGTAGCATAAAACTAGTATCAAACTTAACTAGCGCTTATTGATTTGAATTTAATAATTGGTGTTGATGAGGATTAAATTGCTAATTAGATTAAATAATAAGTGCTTTAATCCAACAATCTAATTATAATCAGATATATTTAATACAATTAACATATTTAATTTACATCTACGTCATTTATTCAATCCACGTAAACATCAGCTTGATTTTGACTTAGACTGAATAATACCTAATCTAAATTCGTTTCAAATATGAAAATAATTTTTTTTAAAAATTGAATATAATCGTAATATCTTGTAAAATTTTATAAATAAAATCAATCATAGATTTGCATAGAAAAAACTTGCGAAATAAAAATTTATTATTGTCTCTTTTCTAATTAATTAGAAGGTGAAGAGAAGAAAAAATCTTTCAACACGATGAGCTTTACATTGGCCTTGTCTGGCTCCTTAAGCTCAATAACGGGATAACTCCCTCACTAATTAGATTCACAACTAGTACATTTTACATACGTAAATTTTTAAAATTTATTTTGAACCCCTTTAAATCTTAATTTTATAAATGTCCTCCTTTTAAGCCCAAATTTCGTGAAAATCATCCATATTCATAGTATCAATTTCCAACTTTCTTATGGAAGAAACATCAACGAATTACTTTTTATGTTAGTTCATGATTTCAAATTTAATTTACATATTCTTCAAGTGTCTCTGTGATATTTATTGGATATTTTTCAAGAAAAATTGCCTAAAAAAATTATTTATAGGGTATTTTTCTTCATTGTTGGTTACGTTAGGCGGAAGATAAGGACATGAAATCCTTCATAAGCAAAAACAGAACTCTACTTTGGACGGATTCGTCGCCTCCATGTCATGACAACCCTCACTAAAGTGCGCCTCAATCTTCACACCCTTTTCCTCTAACATCTTTACCAAAATCCATCTGGCAGTCAATCAACGGGTCTCCATAGCAACCCGTCAAAAGGACCCGTAGACCCATTTCCCCTATAAATTGATACTTGTTTGACCCGAAGCTAGTCATAGGATTATAGTACTCGTGATCCCTGTCAGAACCCACCAGTAAAGACATCTCCCACATGAGATCACTCCCCGACAGCAGCAAAATAGGGTCATTGGCCGATTTCAGCTCTGACCCGGTTCTTTTTGACCCGTCAAAATATGGATGGTGAAGCATCGTCTCTTTTATCTTCAACGGCTCTAAGTTGTCACCAAATTCGCATACTCATAGCGCCATATGATATGCTATGTTTCCTCCGGCGTTAGTGCCCATCAGAAAACTGTTAGAAAATTAATGTATGAACAATTAAGTCTATAGAAAAAATTTGTTTGATCATGCAGAACACTTTTCATAAGGAAATATTGCCTCCACTATATTGCAACTTGGATTTGTGATAATTTCTCTCCAGAATAATCAAACAAAACTAGAGTTTATAAGTAGCAATACTAAAAAAAACTCTCTCAAGAACTTGTTAGGGAAATGATTTAATATGTAAGTAATTTGAAAATCTTGATAGAATAAAGAATAATAATTATTATTTGATTAAGATGTAAAACATCTTTTTATAAATATAAAATTAGTTATTCTAGAGGGTTATAACCATTGAGAATAGACACTTTTTGTTTTTTAACATTATTGGCAGTTATGACTTTGTCAATTTTATGATGCTTATCGCACACGTGACAGAAACTATGCTTTGTACAATAAAATCATGCAGCTTTCAATATAAGAGCCATCACACACGCAATGGCCATCACATCTGCAACAATAGCAAAAACTTCTTTTGATACCCAAATGCTCTAAGTGTCCATTTTTAATATATATGTATAACAAATTAGATGTTTTCCCCAAATTTACTACCAAATCATCAAACTTATTTGGTGTATAAATATTTATAAATCCATCTTCTCTTCCCCCATGTGGGACAATTGAATATATAACAAACTATTTCCAACAAAAACAGCTCGATAAGTCAGCAAATTCTCTTAACCAATCTTCTTGGCTGGATTTGATACACTGCAAAGCATCGATAGAATCCTAGTAAGCAGCCGGAAGGCGGTGTTCCGGCGCAAGATGGTTGTTTACAGAGATAACCACTACATTAATATGTTGAGACAGGAGTAAGCAAAAATCACGAGGTATGCTTGAAGCTGCACTGTCGAAAACAAATGCACCGCCATGATAGTAAACTATGAGAGGTGTTGGGATTGGTTTTTAATCATGGGAATCTAAGTTACAATTGGATAAAGAAATGGATTCATAATTGGAAATGTATTCCAAATTAGAATTATATTTTTATTCTTGATTGGTAAATTTAGAGTACCTATAAATATAATCAATATCAAACCTTTTAAAGCATGAAACAAAGAGAATAAATACAAAAATAATTTGAGTATTTGCAAATCTGAACTTTTGCTTAGGTATTCTTAGGTGTGGAAAACATTCAAGAGGTTTGGGGAAATATGCACATTTGAGAGGTTTGACAATTTTCTCTAAATTTATGTGAGAGGAGAATTAAAATAAATTATGTGTTTATATTTGATTATTTTAAGAAAAATACAATTCTATTATATTGCAATTTGTTTATTTTTTTATATAATAAATAATTGGTTATTCTCTATAAACGTAGTCAATCAAAACCAAATTATATAAATTTTATATTTTCTATTATTTTTTTACTTAAATTTTTATTTTTGACATATTTATTAATTAATTTTCTCAACAGCATGTAAGCCTCGCTCAGTGGTTGAAGAATCAAGTGCATGGTGTGGAAGATATATTTGTAGCCAAGTTTTGTCAGTTGGGTTGACAGGTATATATGTCCTTGGATAGCACAGAAGAGGTGGAAGAATGTGGATCTGGTGAAGCAGGAACGTCTGGAAGGTGAAAGAGACGAGTATAGCCGCCATTGGATTAGTTGGGTTAACAGTGGGATGGCAAATGGGTGGGTATGAGTTGTGGCTAAATGGTTTGAGTTGTATATTACCCATTTATCCATTTATAACTCGTTTTAAATAGATTTCCAAGTCCATTTAACACTAAAACATCCATTTATCTATTTAATATATAAAAATTAGATAAAAAATAATATATAATGAAATAATTTATTTCAAAATTTGAATTTTTCTCATTAAATATTTACAAAAATATTTTTTAGTCATTAAATATTTCAAATAATTTATTATTATTATTTAAATTTTAATTATAATAAATATTCTTTTTAATCTCATATTTTTTTACTTCATATAATTGGAACCTGATTTTTATTTTTTCAATTTAAAACTCTAAACAAAAATTTTGAAATTCCCCTCACATATTTGTCTTAATATGCCATACATCTCAATGCTCACAACTTGTTTGTTTGACTAAAAATCATAAAATTACAATTTAGCTCTCATATCAATCTCACTTTGTAGTTTAGTGTCACAATTTTATATATTAATTGTTCACTTTTTTTTTATTATATAGTTAGATTCCGATCATACTAGTGTTGTTTTAGACATAACACTCTCGGTTTCCGGTTAATCCGACTTATACAATATAGATTCGACATATCGATCGAAGCCTTAAACAGACATATATGATAGTTTAAACGTATAACTAATAATTAATTTAAAATTTTTTTTGAAATATTTAATTTTTGACAGAAAAAAAATTGACACTGTAAAATCACATAACATATCTTTTATAAATAAATAATTCAGAAAAAATAACATTGAAAATTTCTAGGTACACAAATAAAAAATGGCTAATATATTCGGTTTCTAAAACCTTTATAAGCAATTAAATAAAATAAATTTGTGGCAAAGAATTAAATTTTTTAATTAAATTGATTCAATTTTAATAAATTTAAGTTATAATTAATTAATCTCACTTATCTTTTAATCGTGATAAATATTTTTTTTATCATTCAATTTTTTTCTTACTTCATAAAACCGGAATTTATATTTTATTTCATTAATTTGAGACTATAAATAAAGAAATTTTAATGAAATTAAGATTTTATCACATACTTATATTAACATATCCTATGTCTTGGTGTTCTTGGGTCGCAACTCCCACATTAGACAATAAATCATGAAATTAAGATTTTACCTCTCTTGTTTGTCTCACTCGATAAGTGTTACAAGTTCGTATATTAATTTTTCGCTTTATTTGAGTTTATAGTTAGAATTTGATTGTATTGATGTTGTTTCGAATACAACACATTGGTTTCCTATCGGCTCGACTTATTTGATTTCGATTCATGTACATTGATTGATGTCCTAAACAAGCGGATGTGATAGTTTTAGACGTATAATTATTAATTTTTTTAGAAAAAAAATTTCTAACAAAAACTTTTTTAAAGAATAATTTTTTATAGTAAAAATTGATAATTGTTTATAGTAAAAACGGTAATAAATATATATTAACTACAAAATCATATAATTCATTTTTTATTAATAAAAAGTTTAGAAAAATAAAATTAAAATTTTTTGTGTAAACAGACAAAAAATGACAAAATGAGTAATATGTTGAAAACTTTATTAAAAACTTAATAAAAATTTGAAGCAAAAGAAAATAAGATTTTTTCTTTTAATTTATATGGGTTGAAATTGGGCATCCATACCCAACCTTTCTAAATTATTTATTTATGTCCTTTTTATATTTGAACTACTTACTTGTGACTCATACTCTTATTTAAATAATTGGATACAAATGCATAAATAGATATGAATGAGTTTACCAATCCTAGTTAATAGATATGTTCTTTAAAAGAAATTCTAAGGTAAACTGAATGCTTGTTTGAGATTGAGTTTCAAAAAAACGGTTTTTGGAGAAAATTTTATATTTTTTAAGTTTTAAAAATTGTTTTGATAGAAATAGGTAAATTTTGAACAAATTTATAATCTTGGGGGCCCTTTATATATATATATATATATATGACTAAATTATTATAATGCGTAATCAATAGATGGATTGGATGCAACCAATGTGACCCACTTCCTTTTCTTTTTTTCTCTTTAATCAATCTATGAAATGTTAGACCAAAAATTGGAGGTTAACTTAATACTGAATAACTTTAGGAATGAATAAGAATTATTTCTTTTTTTTTTCAAATTTATACTTTACACCAAATTAAAGTTAACTTTAGAATATTAATTATTAGGTAGCATCGTTAATTGATATATTTTTTTTATTGGGTTAGTTTATTACTAATATGGTAATTCAGTCTACTTGACAATTTTTCCATTTTTATTTTTAAAAGAGATGGTCATATAAAAATTTTTTAGGTACATTGAGTTTACTGCGTTATTCATAAACCAACTCAATTATACAATAATATATATATATATATATTATTTTCAAATCAAATAATTAAATACATCTATTGGATTGGTATAGTATTAGTATCTACCTAATAATTTTTCGATGATATGAATCTTGAGTAAGCTACACATAATTGCTCGAGTTTCAGCGGTTCAACATTTTCCACACCATGGTGATCCCCCTCCTCAAAATGATTTATCACTTGTAGACCCATCTTCTCTAACATCTTAATGAATTCAACTTGACGATCCATCAGAGGATCCATGTCACCCCAATCAATGAAGATCCTCCACCCTAACTTCTTCATATCTGCCAGACCATTATTTTCTGCTGACGGATTACAATACTCGTGGTCGCGGTCAGCACCCGTCGGCAAAGCCAACTCCCACATTAGATCATTACAACAAAGTGGTAAATGGGGGTCATTCACCAGCCTTAACTCGGATTCTGTCCTCTTTGACCCACCGAAGAAGGGTTGATGC
>CATIWF010014856.1:0-114925 GCA_949630135.1 Balakata baccata | reverse complement strand
AGAAAAACACTAGCCTCATTTTCTCTCAACCTTTTTTTTCTCTAGCCACTGTTTTCCCTAAGTAAGGAGGTATAATTTTTTTATCAATATATTTTTAAAATAAGTAGTTATTCCATATAGATATAAATTTTTATTTTATTTATTTGTTGTGATTTCATCAGCTTATTGTGGCGTTTTTGTGTGTGACAATTTAGATAGATAAAATATATTCAATCTAATAAAAATAACAAATCATATTATAGTCGTCGGTATATTACAAAACATGAATCAAAAGTATTCTAGTCACTATAATATTATCAAATTTTATAGGGTTTAAACCGATTTATTATGCTATTAATCTAAATATTGTGAATGTATTATTTTCCTTATAAAAAAAACCCTTATATGCATGGATTAGTTTTGTAAAATTCTATTTTTTTTTTTCAATTTTGAATATATAGATAATTTAGTCATATTTAGCTGTAAATAAAGCTATTAAATATTTTCTTAATTTATATGCAACACCAAAAAGAGATAATTAATTTCGAACGAAACTAATATTTTTCTTTATAAAAAAATTGAATCCATTCAAAATCAGTAGAGGATAATGTAGCAAATGTGTTTGCCAGCTATCATTGAAAAAAAAAAAAGTGTTTCCCTTACCAGTCGGTTCTATGCGCGAAAATAAAAAATAAACAGAGGAATCGAAAGCTACCATTCAATTTGTCAATGAATATTGAATAATGATGGGTTGTTTTTATATTATGTGAATGAATATTAATGCTTTAATTTGCTGAATCAATTAATGACGACAGGATAAACAGCACTCAGCAATAAGGCAACTAAATTTGAAATTTAAATCTAAGTACTAAATAAAAACAAGTGATTTGGTAAAAAAAATTTGTCAATTTCTTGGTATCTATGAAACTGCTCCCAATGCCAATGGGATGCGAAGTAATGTTCTGTGTTGAAATTTTGCAAAAATACATTGCGATTTTCTGAGCTGTTACTTTCCATATATAGTTTCCATACTGCTAAAGAAGAAAACTGGCTTGTCTTGTCTATTGATGAGTGAACGACGCAAGAAGTAAAGAAAGGCGCATACGCTCCCATGAATTCAAATTAATTCTGGTCCGAAGAACCGCCAATCGAGATTGCTAGTTGACAAAAAGAAAAAACATTAGTGTTTATTTTATGTTTTGGGTACAAATAAAGCAAACTGCTTGTGATTTTATTTTTTAATTATTTTCCTAAAAGAGAAAAAATCATTAAAATGTGGGGTCCTTTATGAGCAGACAAAGACAAATATGCGGATGCAGCATTTGGTATTTGCGTACAGAAGCCAAGAAACAGAAATTTTCTTTCCCATTTTTTTTATCAACTCAAGATTAACCAATCATGCGATAATCGATTTCCCTTTTTTTTTCCAGTACGCAAAAGGTAGTAATTATTATAAGAGCAATTCTAAGTTTATTAGTTAACTCGTTGCCACTCCCGTCTTTTAATTTTCATTTTCTTTGTTCCATCCTTTTCGGCCCTCTCTTTTGCAGAGTAAGGTCTTATGCTCGTATAGTTTTGCCTTTATAATAATTATTTTTTATTCTTGTTAAGGTAAATTATTATAAGACTTATTCGATTTGGTTAAATATATTAATTGGTCCATTTATTTTTTTAAATATATTATAAAATTTCTAAAATTTTGTACAATTAACTAAAAAGACATTTTCTTATTTTTGAATAGAATATTTGGTTAGTCAACTATAAAATATTAAAATTATTTTTATTTATTTATTTTTTTTGATAAATTTGACATATTATTAACTTAAAAATATATATTAAAAAAGAATGACAAATCCATAACATTAATTTTTTTTTTATATTTTTTAAAATAAAAAAATTGACATTTTATTTATCTCTAACAACAAAAATAAACAGAAAAACTAAATAAAATATTAAACCAAATCTAATAATGCATATTAAAAAATAAAAGGAGCAAAGTTTACAATTATTATTATTATTTCTTGAAGGGACTAAAGCTAGTGTTTAAAGTGGCATTCATGCTACACTTGAGACCTAATTCAAGTGACAAGAACATTTATTACTGGAATGTGAAATTTTAAGTTCAATTTTTCTCTTTTGCACTAGATGAGATTTCAGTCTTCACGACGAATGTATAATAATGGCTACCTACTGTTTTATAGTTCATAGACCATTAAACTCTTTCAATATATCTGTAAATATTTCCTCTCTATTAAAAAAAAAAAAAGTGGAACGATGTCCATTTCCAATTCCTACACGTTTTTCATTGTATTTAATCCCACAAAATAGCAAAATACTATAAACATGTCTCGTAATAATATAATTCCGTAACTAGAATTATAATATAATTCCATAACTAAACCTTCTCACTTACAAAATTCAACAGATAATCTTCCATTCAATTTTCCAATAAAAACAGAACAGAACTGAAATACATTAATCACTGGTTTAGAATTATTTCAAGGCTAAATTACCAAAAAAAAAAAAATCATGAATTTTACACTCTGTTATAACTCTGTTATAGTTAAGGCCATTTCTTTAAAAATTTGAATTTAATTATATATACTTTATATTTTATAACAAATTTTGTGAATTTTACTTCACTCCGAACTGATAATAATGTAGAAATGCATTAAAAATATAAAATATTGACATAGAAAACACGATGGAGTTTATGTGGAAAAAATTGTCACATGGATATAAAAACTGAAATGATATTATTTTAAAAACTATGCTTGTTTCTCAAAAATTTCTTCTCAAAATTGACACTTTTTCAAAATAGATTCTGTTATAATATAATTTATTCATTTATTAGTTAAACAATATCGTTTTAGTTTATGTGATAGGAGTAATTTAACATGTAAAACCGTGACGTTTTAATTTATATAATCATGTGACAATTTTTTCCCACATCAAGTCTACCGTATTTTTTATGTCATTATTTTATATTTTCAGTGCTTTTCTATATTATCGCTACGTAGACTCATAGTGAGTATATAAAACTTAAAACATATATAATTAAACTTAAATTTTTAAAGAATTAACCATGATAAAATACAAAAATTCAGAATTTATTTTTTTCATTTAGCCTTATTTCATTTTCCCAATCCCCGTTAGTCACTGGCGCTAACAGTGGAAATGGCCTTAAAGCCATTAACAGCCACCACGTGCACAATATATGTAGATATATAACTTTTTATATATAAAATTATTTAAATTATTTTCATTAATGGTGTCATATTTTCTTTCTTTTATATATATATATTTGAAAATCCAAAAAATATCAAGCATGAATAGAATAGTAATTGACAAATTCATGTCAACCATTATGAAATTATATTTTCCAGACAGCCTTTTCCAGTTCCACCACCAAAATATGCCCATTGGGTACAGTAAGTATATCAACATTTGAAAGATAAATGCTTGGTTACAAATTAAATTTGGACATGAAATCGATCAGCTCGCAAACAACAATTGATTTATTACAATATGGTTAATCACATATTACAGATCTAATTAGCAAAAACTTAGATATGATACAACAAAAATGATAAAGAAAACAAACAACAAACCAAATTTGAACATCCGAAAAACAAGAATAAAAAAACCTAAATTAGAATTAATACATAAATCCACCTTCAGTAACAAATTGAAAGTAGAGATAAGAAGAGATGTACCTTGTCTTTCTCCCACCTAGTCGACGTCTTTGAGCCAATCATTGGCAAAAACGGAGCCCAATAGGAAGAAGACAATGACAACAAACTCAATGTTATGGAACTGGTTTGCAGCTTAGTTAGAGGCCAAATATGCTGTGAGTGGGGACGATAAAACCCACCATGGGCCAAAACCACGGATCTTAGTTGTTGGTTACCGTAGCCGATATTAGCCCTATGCTCTTTGCAGATTAGGTAAGTACATAATACAAAACAACGAGTAATCACCACCATAATTATTAGTATTATTATAAAAATATAGTTAAAAATATACCCATTGTTTACATTGATAAGAACCTACTCACTTTGAGTAAGGTGACAATTTCTTTACTAGATTTAGAAGTTAGCTCAAATTGAATATTGATTTCGAAAGTTACTTGAGAGACATCCCTAAACCCACCTCTATGCTTAAATCCGGCATTTCTGTGCTCCTTTAACCTCTCATGATCAACAACTTTCTTTGGTGGTAGATTAATGAAAATGGTAAAGAGGTTTAATGAAAGTGGAAATCAAAAGAGAGAGAGAGAGAGAGAGTCAAAAAAATGAGGAGAGAGTGGACGTGTCAAAGGTGGAAATATGTTTAACTGGAGAAATATTTTTGGATTTAATGAAAATTGGTCATGATTAAGTAATATTGTTTGAAGGGGGCTACACTAGGTAATTTTCTCCCTTTTTTTATCATCTTAAATTTTATCACTGAACTAGACTTAATTAATTTGATAAAAATAGATTCATTTTATAGCAAAAATCTATCTATATAATAAAGGGCATGCAAATATTACTGTAACTACTACAGTATTCTGACCAAAATAACCTTACAAGAAATAACACCGTTTGCTTTTTTTTTTTTTCCTGAAATTCAACTTAAAAACAACACCGCATGTTGTCTGATTAAAAAAAAAAAAATTGCTCCAAAGAAAGATGTTCTCCAATATTTTGAGAAGTTTTTGCCCAAAAAAATGAAATCTCCTTCTTTATGTTCAATAATAACTTTTTTTTTTTTCATTTATCTTTCTCTTTGCCTTATTGCATGCTAAAAAAAAAAAAAGAAAAAAAAACGCATGTGAGACCCAATCAAAACAAGAGAATTCCCAAATGAATAAATTATTATTCTCATGCAGATTAAAAATACTGTATAGATTATTACAAGAATAACTCAAGAAAAATCAAGATTAAAAAAAAAGAATTTTGACAGTAAAATAAAACAGAAATATTATCACCATGGAAATTAGATTCAGAACATACTAGGAACACTAGCAGGAACCAAACCCACCAAAAAAAAAAAAAGAGAAAAAAGAAAAACTAATTAGACTAAATCGCAAACATGTAAAATAAAAAGATAACCTACAAAGGAAAAGGAAAGTAGAGAGGGGATTGACATTCACAATTAGCAGCAGAAAGATCATAGTGTTTGCAAGCAGCAGGGACAAGGGCGAGTAAAAGAGCCTTTTACCTTTCAAAATCATTCCCAATATGCTTATATATATATATATATATATAAACTGAACACAGGGTGCCCCCAAGATCCGGAGTAGATATGTGCTAGAGGAAGTAGAAGGAAGTCCTTTCTCTTAGAAATTGGGACAAGGTTTGGCCTGGCAAAAATACAGAGAACGCTTAAAACTCCTAAAAATAATAGACTCCATAAAAATCTCTTCAATTTTAAGAACAAATTTCACTTATATATATTTTTTATTATTATTTGAATTAAAATTGATTAAGAATTTAAGTATCGTAAAATTAAATAAATACAAAAAGTAATAAAACTTTAATTCATATTAATTTTTTTAATAAATATTATACATTATATAAGATAAAAATAAAAAATATGTGGTTTTCATCTTTAGCTCTAATAAACAATAATTAAATTCTAAAAGGAGTGCTATCAACACTTATACAATTTCTATCTTACATTTTCAATGCAAAAATGTCATGTGTTTTTTTATTTAAAAAATAATAGTATTTTTATAATAAAAATTGATACTTTATAAAAGAAAAAGATACATGTTATTTTTGCATTGAGAGCATATGATGAAAATTATATAAGGAAGTATTGGTAGCACTCTTCAAACTTTAAATGTACTAAATTTTATATTAAAAGATGAAATCAATGAATAAAATACTTTTAGAATTTAAATGAATAACTTTTTAAAATTAATTAACAATTAAGAAGATCAAGAACTTGAAATTTTAAATTATTCACAGCAAAAAATAGAATTTAAACTCACATTTGCAACAACTTTAAAATCGTAGCCTTCTGAGTTTGCCATATTAATTATTTTCTCCATTTCAATTACATATACAAAGCTCTCTCTTCATTCTATTGCCACATGTAAAGATTTCTAATAACTCATCTAGCATTTCCATGATCGCTTCAGCTTTACTAAAAAGATGATAAAAATTAGATTCTTTAATCCATATCCGAAACCATTAGGCTTAGAATAGTGTTTGCTTAAGAAGAAATGCAAATGAAAAAAAGAAATTGAAGAAGAATTTGGGTGATTAAGATTTCGGGTAAAGAATAAAAGAAGAAACAAACAAAATTTCGACCAAATGGAAAGAAATGAAAAAATAAATTAATTTATTATTTTATATGACAATTAAGAATGAATTTTAAATGCATGGCTAACAAGTGGGCACACATGTATAAAAGATTAAAAATTAATTAAACTTATTTTATTGGATAAATCTTGATTAATATATATTTGATGTCAAGCATCCATTTGAGTTTTCAAAGTTTCTTTCTCCATAAAATTGGACCATTCATCTAAATTCTTCAATTTTGAACAATAAACCTCAAAACTTAATTTGATTATCCAAATCTGCATTATAGTATAATCTTAATAATATTTATATATTATAAATAAATTTAATGTGACATTATGTAAAGCATTAATATAATATATATGCTTATATTGATAAGTTTTATATTTAATTATTTGTTAAATATTAGTTTATTTATTTATTATGTATTTATTTTGTTTTTTAAATTTTTATAGCCGACGCAACTTGAGGGTAACTTTCTAATAATATATATTTCTATAAATGTAATATATATATATATATATATATTTTTAAGTGTAATATTCATTTATATTTATAAGTTACCTTAATTTTTAAATAATTTCTCAAACATCGTGAAAGTTATATTTATATAATAAGGATATTTTATCTCTTAATTATAGATATCAAATTTGAATTCTAATTATGTAATATTTTAAAACTTTGTTTGTTAGGGGATATCTAACCTAAAACATTGCTTTGTTGTAACTTGTAAACTAAAAGAGTGTATTTATAGTAAATTTTACCCTTTTTTGTTTGTACAATAGGGTGAGCAAAGCTCTCAAGAGGAAAACTACTGGAAATAAGTTATACCAGCTATATCATGAAGAAGCCAAAAGGATAAACTTTGAGGAAGATGCTCCAGGATATGTGTACCAATGGGGAAATCATGAGCCAAATGTGACAAATGGTAAGATGCAAAATTTCCTTCTCTCAGAACATGGCAGATAGAGAAATATGTGGAAACAACTTGCCAAGTCCTTGATTCTATTAATGATTGAAAGGCTATTGACATCTGCTTTCCAAATATTGGAGATCATATTAAACACCCCTAGATTATCACTTTCTAGCATGATTTTATAGAAACCCCAAATGAAGAGCAACCCGCATGCCTTCCAAAATTGCCCAAGCCTCCGACACTTTTATAGGACAATACCCAATATTCATAACAAAGTTAGAGATCCATTTTCCTTGAAAATCTCGAAACATCCTCCCTCTGCTGCCATTCCAGTAAAAGGATTGCGAGAGGCATTCGAGTTCAACTTTAGTAGTGGGAAAAATGGGCATTTCCAGCAAATCGTTATTGTCTCCACTTCATCATTCCCTGAAAGATTTAGCTTCTCATAGGTCTCATCCATAATACAAACTTGATTTATTGCATCATTAACCAAGTGAACAATGGAGCTGTGAGAATCATTAAAGACAGCTTTGTTACGTCTCCTCCACAACATCCAGCATCCATACCCAAAGAGAGAAGCCCATTTAGTACCATAAGATGACTTGAAGTCTCTTTTTATATAGCCTGCGATCCAAACCTTGACACAGGTTGTATTATCAAAGATCAAAGTAAGGGAATCTGAAGGAAAGATCATAGACCAAAACTGGGTTGCAATAAAACAATCCTTGAGAACGTGCAAGATGGTCTCTTCATGAAAACCGCAAATTGGGCAAGTAGGGTCTGTACTAATGTGTCTAGCATAACGTTTAGCATTAGTCAATAAACCCCCATTAGCAATCTGCCACAAGAAAACTTTTAACCTCTGAGATGCCTGCCATTTCCATGTTACACTCCAAGGGAAGCTCTCATCTTTATCTTTCTCATCCATAAAAAAATTGTAAACCGATTTCAGTGAGAAGTCACCCAAGGGTGTGAGTCTCCAAAAAACTTTGTCAAGGCCTTGAGAAGATAAAGGAGGTGGAATTGCAGCTATATATAACAGAATCCGTTGGGGAATGAAAGGTTCGAATAGGCTCCAATTCCAAGACCCATTATTATCAACAAAGAAAATCACAGGTTTATCAATAATTTGTACATTGATAGGACTTATTGCTAAATTGAAAAGCTTATCTTCGATTCCTGGGACCCATTTGTCAAACCAAAAGCTAGTGGAGCTCTCATTTCCAATTGCCCAAATAACATTACTTTTAATATTTTCCCAGCTTTGGCAAATATACTCTTCCAAATAACATAGCTTGAATTTGGAGCTACAGGATTTATCGTGTTATCATTATGAAAATTGTAGTTTGAGCATAACAATTGGACCCATAAGGCTTTGAGGGTTCTGATGAATACCCCGAGCAATCTTCATCTGGCAGGCCATATTTAAACTAGTAAGATTGCGTAGGGCTAAGCCTCCATTGTTTTTGCTCCTCTGCATATCACTCCATCTCACCATATTAATCTTCTTTTTGCACTCAGAGTACCCCTACACAAAACCTCTTATATTCCTTTCCACTTCATGGCAAAGTATTTTGGGAACAGTGTTAGTTTGCATGGCATATAACGGGATAGAGAAGAGGACTGATTGAGCAAAAGTTATCCTTCCCACAAAGGAGATTCCACTCGCATTCCAATTTGTAATTTAGCAGTCATTCTTTCCATTATGTAATTATAGGTATTCTTGTAGATTCTTTTGGGTAAGAGGGGAACCCCCAAGTACCGGCCCAGATCATTAGTCTCTCGAAATCCTAGCTTGCTGCTCAAAATATGCCTTGTCTGTCTAGGAACATTATTGGAGAAACAAACTACCGTCTTAGCAAAACTTACCTTTTGGTCCCAGCAACTGCAAAAGGCTTAAAGAATTTGCTCCATCACTTCTACTTGTTTTTCATCTGCCCTTGCAAAAAGAATTAAGTCATCTGCAAACAACAAGTGTGAGATCCGAAGGCCATTACGATTTAGTTGAATAGGGACCCAGAGATCAGAGTCAAAAGCATAATGAATACCATAAGCTAGACACTCCATGCAAAGAACAAAAAAATACGGTGGGAAAGGGCAACCTTGTCTCAAGCCTCTAGTTGGTTTGAAAGCTTTTGTAACCTCACCATTCCAGAGAATTTGCAGTCTACTGTTGCAAGCACAATTCATAATGACTGAGATTAAAATGTAGGGAAGACCAATCTCAATAAGAGTTTTATAAAGAAATTTCCAGCTGATGCGATCGTAGGCTTTCTCATGGTCTACTTTTATAACCATATAGACCTTTTTACCTGTCTTCCTTCGTATTGTGTGAATAATTTCCTGGGCCATGATAATATTCTCTGTAATATGCCGACCAGGAACAAAGTTGGTTTGCTGGGGTCCCACCAATTTCAGCATTATGTTCTTAAGTCTATTGGCAATGGTTTTAGTAATGACTTTATAGACTACCAAACATAAGGAAATCGGTCTGAACTCATGGATCTTCTTGGGGACCTCAACCTTTGGAATGAGGCAGAGGAGAGTATTATTCATATCTCTATTCATTTCTCCACCCTCCAAAATATGTTTCACTTCATTGCAGAAATCAAATCCAAGGATGGACCAATTTGATTGGAAAAAACCCGCTTGATAGCCATCCAAGCCAGGGGACTTTCATGGCTTCATTTGAAAGAGAGCGGTTTTAATTTCCTCAATTGAGTAAGGTTTTTCCAAGAAATTCCACATTTCATTATCTAGCTGGGGAAAAGCATTTTGAAGTGGCCATAATATGGTACTACCATTGTCACTTTGGTACATGCCCTTAAAAAATGTAAATGCCATTTCTTTAAGGGCATCCTGATCATTAACCCACTCACTATCCTCTCTTTGCGGGAATTCAATTTTGTTTCTCCCTTCTCCTTTTGACGGTTTGCAAGTGAAAGTAAGAGGTGTTTTTATCGCTCCAAGCAACCCATTCGCTACGAGACTTTTGCCTCCAAATTAGTTCCTCTCGCAAGAGGATCATTTGATCATTTCAAGTTCCTGCTTCAGATTCTCTTCGAGTGTAATAAGGAAAGGATTTGGCCGGTATTCCAAAGCCCTTTGCATACCCTAAAGCCTAGACAGAATATTCTTCTCTTGTTTAAATACATTACCAAAAGTATTAGAATTCCATTCTTTAAGCCTTGGAGTTAAATGATTGAGCATTTCCATAAGCTTGGTATTAGGATTCCGTTCTTTAGCTAGAAAATCGCGAAAAGAATGGTGGGTAAGCCAACACTGCATAAATCTAAAAGGTATGTTCCTTTTATTTATCACCACTTGGTCACTGTTGATGAAAATAGGGCAATGATCAGAGTTAACACGTGCTAAGTGAATTGGGGTGGCTTCAAGGTATTTAAGTCTCCGTTCCGAATTACATAAAGCTCTATCTAGTCTCTCATATACAGACCCTCTCTTCTAAGTGAAGCTTGTTCCTTTGTATCCAAGGTCTATCAAACCCGAACTATAGAACCAATCTCTAAAAAATTTGCAAATTCCAGTTCTGCGAAGAGACCTGCCCTTCCTTTCATTAGCCGATAGGATTGCATTAAAATCACCTATGAGTAGCCATGGTTCAGAGGATAAAATGTTAAGTCGGTAGAGATGATGCCATAAAGCTCTTCTTTTGCTATAATTGGGATTCCCGTATACTGCTATAAGAAGGAAAGTTTGGCCATTATTCTTTTTTACTTTAGCATGAACAAACTATTAACTTATTTTCAAGGATCTCCACTTGAACACTGTCTTTCCATAATAACCAAATGCCTCCGGAAAACCCCGATGCTTTAACTCTATAAGAAAAAGGGCAGCCTCTCTTGTCAAGGGCTTTGTCTACATTAACTCCACTTATTCTTGGTTCTAACAGAATTACAATGTCTGGTTTTTGCTTATGTAAAAACAACTTGAGAGTTCTTCTAAAAGTGGTGCTTCCAGCACCTTGACAGTTCCAACTAAAAATATACATTTAATCAAAAAATAAAATAAAATATAAAATTAAGAAGAAACATAGGGAACCTCTTTAATCTTTGAGGTATGTAACCTCATGCATATCATCTCTCTCATCATCAGGAAGGAAATCCTCCTCTTCATCATTGCTTGCACTTATTAGAGCATGGTAATCTATGAGCTCTTCATCATCCTCATCAACTCCTACTTGTGGGTTAGGTGGTTTTCCTTTAGGTTGGGCATTGTCAGTCACGACTTGGGAAAAAAATTCCAGCTTTAGAAGTATTTGGCTAAGTGGAAGTTGCAGTCAGAACTGGAATGTTTTCTTTACCGACTAAAGAGTGCTTGGACTTTGTCCAGAGTGGTCGGTTTAGAGGATAGGGGGGCTTCTGTTGGGTATCTGTCTGTGAAATCAAAATAATCGCCAAGGGTAGCCTTTTTATTACTTTTGGTCCCAGATGATTCAGCTCTTTGGACCCGTTGTTGATTCTCCTCTCACGCGGATCAATTAGTTTTTTAGCTTTGCCGTTGTCACATGTAGCAGCCTTCTCTTTGCCAAGAGAGTCCCGATGTGGCACGTTGTTGTTTTCCATTACTATATTATTAATTTCCATGTTATGTTTATCCATATTCCTCTCCTTCCCCTAAGATTTCGGCGTCAGCTCTTTCTAAAATCTCATAACGTGATCACATATATTTGCTTACTCTATCTTCCCCTTAGAGTTTGGGATCTTCCTATAGTTCCGTTTGCGCCTTTGAGCCACCATCCACGGCCCATATTCACTGTTATCTTCTTCGGGAATGACCATGTTCTGATTAGTCGCCTCTTTCTCGTTGTTTGTATTGTTTTTCGAGGAACAAAAGGCTTCCAAATGACCATATTGCCCACAATGAAAGCAAATCTCAGGTAAATTTTCACTCTACTCGTTGTATATCTCCGTCAACAAGAAACTGGGATACAAGTGACTATTCTAAGTCGACAATGACAGGAACCCTTGCAAATCTTCCCCGTTGAAATCCATTTGTGTTGTAATCAACCTTCACAACTTGTCCCACTGCCTCTGAAATTGCCATTATCATGCTTTCCGGGTAAATTTAATTTTAACCTATAACCTATAACACCATTTTTTATACTTAAAATTATATATATACTTATAAATCCAAATCTTTTTTTATAATATTTGATAAACATTACAATTAAAAAAATGAAAATTTGATATTAAAAAAATAAAAAAAACTGCTTTATAATCTAGAGCACTGATTTCTCCTCCTATCTTATTCTCTTCTTCTTCCCTACGGTGGTGATCTTTTTCCTCTTTTTCTTTCTTCCTCCTTTCTCTTCAATTTCCTTCTTCATCTTTATCATCTTCTTGTAAAAAAAAAATACAAAAGAGAAATAATGTAGTTATTGTGTCTCATCAAATATAACGATACTGTACTCAACGCCAGTTTTAACTTTAAAATCATTAATTTTTGCACTATTTTTATTTTATTCACTTTTTTTACACTATTTTATCGTAGATTGGATATGCTCTTCATAGATCTAGACACCGTGAATTGAGATGGAATATTCCACTCTACTTTGGTAGATGATAGTAAAATGCAAAATAGTGCCTTTTTTTTTTATTAAAAAAAAGTGATGAGCTCGGTGAATGATATTATTTTCAGAAATTTAAAAAAAAAAAGTTAGTAAACAAATTAGAAATCCAAAACCCAAAGCCATCAAAAATTCCAATCTTCCCTCTCTCTCCAACGAACGGCTCTAAACACTTGCAAACAAAAAAGGCAAAATATGTGTCTTTTTCAGCATCTCGGAATAATTGTGCAAATGTTATATAATCTTTATTATTTTGTTATAATTTAATGCTAAATTTTTTTAATTATTAAATTAAAATTTTAGTTAAATAAAATACTTTATCAACAATAATATATCATATATTATGTTAATTTTTTTTATGTGAAATTTTTAATACCAAATTACAAAACATTAAAAAAATTTAATACTAAATTATAAGCCTCAGTATCTCCCTCGCTCGTGGCAACCTACGCAAGTAAACTTTTACAAGCTTCACCTTGACGGTCCGCCCGAGGCCCTAAAATCCCGGCGACCCCCTCCGTCAATGACTCGGCCTCAAAATCATAACCAATCCGCCGAACCCGATAACTCTCCTCGTAAACCCGCCGGAGCCACCGGAATGAGACTCATAGTGCCACTTCAAGGTGTAGTTCAAGGTAGAGGAGGCCTAATATTAGGTTCTCTAATCCCTTGCGCTCTCTTCTACTTTCTCCAGCTCTACCTTAAACGACATCGTTCTTCCAATCCTTCCTCCAACCCTTCGTCGCCTTCTACTTCCTCTCCAAACCTTACGGAGATTCCGAGGACGTCTTCCCGGTCTAATTTATTGAGCCGGGGATCGATGGGCCCCGTTCGGTTATCGAACCGGGCGATGTCCATTGCGAAGCCAAATGATTCACCCTACTATATTGGGCTGGATAAGGTTTCTGAGAATCCTTATGATAGAACGGCTAATCCGGATGGGATTGTTCAGCTTGGATTGGCTGAGAACAGAGTGAGTTTTGGTCCTCTCTTCTTTCAACTTCTATTAATATTTAGCATTTTGTTGCTTTTCATAATTGTATATCTTTGGTGATTTTAGTTGTGTTTCGATTTGATTGAGAAATGGATGGCGGAGAATCTGGCGGTTTCTATGGTTGCAGCAGAGGGGAGTGATCTAAATATTAATGGTATCGCAACATATCAGCCGTTTGATGGATTGATGGAGTTGAAAGTGGTAAAGTGAAATAATTTTTCTTCACCTTTGATTTATGTTTCTGATTGTTTGTACTTTTCTGTCTCATTGTTCTGCAAATTCTGTATTGAAGAATTAAACAGTTCAATTAGAGGACATTGATGATTGATTACTCCGTGTGGTAGTTTGGGAGAGGGAAAAAAATTTAAAAAAAAAATGAAAAAAAAAGTGCTGCTAGTGGAATCTTAATTTGAAGGAAGAAGGCAGTAATAACATGGGCAATCCAAATATAGTGATTGACTCTTGTAATCTGAAATTCTAAATGTTCTCTTGTTGTCGCCACTTTTCTTTAGTTGAAACTAAACCTTCAGTGATAAATCCTCGGTTACATGCAAATATGGGTTCAATAGAAGGATGGTAAGAATGGCCAATTCAATTTAATTGATCTTTTTAGGAAAATAATGTCAAAAGTGTGCAAGATATCAACATCAGTGAAAATGCTTCTCAAATTGATATTTGATTTAAACAATTAATTTTGATGACTGCATAGAAGCATCTGTTATCTAATAATTGTAATTTGTAACGTCATCGACTATATTGTTAATCTTATTATGTTAAGAAGAGCTTACCTTGACAATAATTAATTTCTTGTGCATCTATAAACGGAAATTTATTTAAGGCTGCAAGATGTTTTGGCATATTCGTATTACATAATTTCTATATTAAGTTGAGAGCAAGTCAGATTTCATTGTGGATCACTGGATCTTGAATTTCAATGTGTGTGTGTATATATATATATATATATATATTTTTTTTTTTTACTGGACTGCAAGGGATACAGTTTCATATGAATAAGGAGACCATAAAATAGTCTTTTGATCATTGTTGATGTTCCAATCTTGGGTTTAGTTCTAATTTAACATTCCTGATAAAGACATTTTGTGAGAATAGCAAGTGAGTTCATATCATATATGCTTTATTATTTCTGAAAAAGGGAGCATTCATTGCCTAGAGAAGACACATTTTGTTTAGGAGGTGTTTTACCGTCATAGAGGATCAAATTCATCTCCTTTTTGCGTGTTATCCTTTCTCTTAGTATTTCAAAGTAACATTATGGTGGAAGTTATCTTTTTCTGTTGGCTCAGCTTGAGATGTGCTAGGTTCTTTGGTTGCTGAATTTCCCAGTCATTTTTGTTTGGTAATCATTTTAATGTAAACCTACTTCTATGATTTTCCTAGTCTATAATGAAGGTTATTCCTGTCCATATATAACTGGCTCTTGTGTAATAGAATAGAGTATTTGCTGTTATTGTTTCAATCATTTATTTATTTAATTTTTTTTCTGAATTTTGCAGGCAATGGCAGATTTCATGTCTCAGGTTATGGGAAGAGTTGTCTCATTTAATCCGTCACAAATTGTGTTAACTGCTGGAGCAACCCCTGCAGTTGAGATTTTATGCTTTTGTTTGGCTGACCAAGGAAATGCATTTCTAGTTCCAACACCATATTACCCTGGGTAATTTGTATTTCTAATAAGGTTATTATATATTAGATGAATTAGGAACCAATTACTGCATTTAACTTTTCATTCAGGAATCAATTTTTGAATTTAATTAGGAAAATAATCTGCAGATTTGATAGAGATATGAGATGGCGAACTGGAGTGGAGCTTATTCCCGTCCACTGCCGCAGCACCGACAATTTCTTATTAAGTGTTACCGCTCTTGAGCAAGCGTACAATCAGGCTAGAAAACGAGGAGTAAAGGTTCGTGGAATATTGATTTCTAACCCTTCAAATCCTGTTGGCAATCTACTGCCACGGGATACACTCTATGAATTACTAGATTTTGTGCGGGAGAAAAACATTCATATTATATCTGATGAAATATTTGCTGGATCTGTGTATGGAAATGATGAATTTGTGAGCATGGCTCAAATTGTTGAGGAAGACGAATTTGACAAGAACAGAGTTCATATAATCTATGGACTTTCAAAAGATCTTTCTCTTCCAGGATTTAGGGTTGGGGCTATCTATTCGTATAGTGAAAGTGTCTTGACTGCTGCTAAAAAGTTAGCTAGATTTTCTTCTATTTCTGCTCCGAGTCAGAGGCTACTAGTTTCGATTCTCTCGGATACAAGATTCATTGAGGAGTATATTGAGACCAACAAAAGGAGGATTAGGAAAATACACGAATTGTTTGTTGAGGGTCTCAAGCAATTAGGAATCAGGTGTGCTGAAAGTAGTGCTGGCTTATATTGTTGGGCTGATATGAGTGCACTAATTCCCACTTACAGTGAGAAAGGGGAACTTGACTTATGGGATAAACTGTTGAATACTGCTAAGATCAATGCAATTCCTGGGTCAGCGTGCCACTGCATAGAACCAGGATGGTTCCGGTGTTGTTTTACTACTTTAAGTCAAGAAGATATTCCTGTAGTCATAGAAAGGATCCACAAAGTTGCAGAAGCTTGTAAATCTCCTAGGTAAAACTGTATGAAGCTTGGTCACTTGTTTTCATCCTTGATTCCTGTAGGATTGCTGCTTAAGATATTACTTATTCAACTGCAGAGATGTTCAGCTTCTGAATTATTGAAAACTTCAAATTTAGATTTTTGGAATTCTATTGGAATTATCAAAAGTGATTACATACTGGGGTTCTAAAATGTTTACATCTTCACGTATTGGAAGTTGAAAGCTGAAACAAATTCATAGAGAAGTGTCATTGAGAAACTGAATGCAGGATGATTACAAACTACAAGAACTTATAGTAGTTTTGGTCTTGGATGGCGCCTGTTTCTCTGCATTCCTTCAATCATGTCGATACCAGTTCCCAAGATGCAGCAGCCAAAAGCCTTTTTGCTTATGAATTCCTGCCACATGTACAATCAAGCAAGAGTGAAGTTGTTTCAGGGTCATTAATATATCATTTTGTTTAATCCAAGATGTTGTGTGGCTTAAAATGCATTAGCTCTTTGCTATTAGTGGCTTTCTCTGTATATTCTTGTTTTCGGTTTATCAGTAGTCTAACATCTGAATATAGTCTTAGTAATATCACAGAAAAGGAAGCAGGCATTGGAGATTTACCATTGATAGGTTCAGTTGTGCCATTTCAACAGCTTTCCTTTGGCAACTTCTCCTTCGGCTCATCATTATTAATTCTCCAAGGGTTGGTGTCCTCCTTGCCACGACATTACATTCACTTCCTGGACCAAGATTGTTGCTGTTTAGCTCTGGTGGAGAAGGGTAGTCCTTTCTAGAGTAAGCAGCCTCCCCTAGAAAAGAAGAATTGGGTTCATATAATGGGAAGAGACATTCCAAGAAAGAAGACCCCGTAAGGCTTGAAATTCCAGTTGCATAGCTGCTTGTGCTACTACTATCGGTTTCAGAAGTAGGTGAGGAAGGATTTGCTAACTGTCCATCAGTGTCATCTGTCGAGGAAGTTTTTAACACTGGAACAGCAGCAGAAACTGCTCCCGACGGTATCGGGCAATTCACCAAGAGAGAGGGTGACGAGCTGAATGAATCATCTGTACCGAAACTGAATGATTGGAGATCCAAGTCAAATATTCCTTCATCTTTACCATTGTTTTTGACATGGCCACCATGCTCATTGTTGAACTTTTGTTCATTGTGTCTTTGAGAGCAGTACGTAGGAGGGGAAGGTAAAGTTATAAGCTTTACATGCGGAGTTATAGATGCTGATTCCATTGATGGCTCTGAGAAACAAGGTAGTGGCTTTCCAGGCTTTTCCTCCCAGTTGAAGGGAACTGAAGCCACAAGTTTCACTGGAGATGTTAGAGCTGGGGTAGTAACTGAAGGTATAGGCCTCCAATCCTTTTTAGCTACTCCTGGTCTTTCCTCCCAGAGGAATGGAACCGATGGCGGTAGCCTTATGTGCTTTGGTTTGAACGGTTCAATGACCTCATGCTTTGCCATTCTAAGAACAGTCAGAATTATGATCCGTATAAGCATTTGTAAATTTTCCTGTTATATACATATCCGCAGACCTCGTTGCAGAGATGTGTTAAGTTGTCATCTAAACTTTGCCCGCTAACCGCACCATTTTTGGCAAAGAGGAGATTAGGCATACCTACTCTATCTACTCTCTTAGGGGGTTACTTTGTAGGATTTGGTAAGAAAAACCCTGGTCTTATTCTTAGCAATAATTATGGTCCATATGAAAGTCCACCTGCCTCCTAGACACCTATCATTGTGTTCTGGTTCTGGCTTCTCCATATTCAGCTTTAGAAGAAACTGAATCCATTCAAATCAAGGTTCAAGACTACTTAGACATGCATAATTCATTGGAAATTCGTCTTTTTGTATTAAAATGATTAATCATATTATTCAATTTAAATTGTTAGAACTATATAATAAAATTAAATAATTATCATTTTACTTTATTAATATTACTCATTCAATCTTTGACAAGGAAAATATTACTATTTCAGTTTTGTTTAAAAAAAAAAAAAAGGGAACTCCAATTTCACACACAAATAAATGCTTTTAATCTTTGAGAGTCAATTTTAAATATCATGAACAAGTTCCTCCTTTTCACTGATACTTCAAGAGAGAATCCGATAAATTCTATAAAGACAATATTAAATCTAATAATAAAACTTTTATCCACGCTTATGAACTCTCAAATGCAAGCCTAAAGATTAAGAAACAAGAAAGTGATAACAGTCGAGACTCGTGGGCCTCCAAACATAAGACTGAGTTTTTCATTCTGCTCCAGGCACAAAACATTAAAGTTATGTTTGGATTGATGAAATTTTAAATGAGAAATTTTGAATAATCCATGAATTAAACTATATTGAATCGTCTGATTCATCTGAGTTGCTTCCCTCAGGCTGCTCAGCATTAGCTACTGCCTCTTGTCTATCAAGCTTTGTTGCAGGTGCAGTCGAAGTTTTCTTACTCGCATTACGAGCGTTCTGATAACCATCTTCTTCTTGCTCATTCACTTCAACATGTAGGCTGCAATGCAGTTAAGGATTTACTCGATGAATCAAACTGACAATTATATTATGCAGTGAAAATATAAAACTATAAATGGGGAACCGAACTATGAAGCACTATGAAGCACAAGCCTATCATATTCCATTCCGAAAGTTGGTGTCCAGAAATGGAGATATTTCACAACTCAAATGCAATATTTAGAGAATAATGCCCCATGAACCACTGTGAGCTTATGTTCTAAAGATGGCAATCCAGATTTCAGTGCTTATTTTGCCTGCTCACCAAACCTTGTCTCAATGTAAGACATTTTTATCCCCTTACCTTCTATTCTGCATGCTTATCCATAGCTAAATTGGAATTTCAGAAGTTCTGGATTAGTAAAAGGGTAAAAACAATATAAAAGGATATCGTCGTTGTCAACTGTTCCACCAGCCATAATGTTCAGCATATCTTTTTCAACACGCTGTACAAGCTCAGGCCGTAAAACGCAATACAGCCAGAATTAGTACAAACAACATAAACGAAAGAAAACATGCGCTATCTACACATCTTAAAAACTGAAACTTCAAAAAAGTCCAAATTTAACTTAATTGTTTTAAAAATTTGCTGCAAAGGACAAAAAAGTAAAATTGTGTGCAATAATTCTAGAAATTTTACTATGGAAAAGAAAAATCTTTGATTGAATAAAATAGTTCCAAACAGTGATGACACCACTTCCTACATTTAGGTCTGGCTCCCTACGAAACCTTCGTTTTCAAGCATCCCTCATAGGAGGAGTTAGTCCATGTCTATACTCCACTACATCTGGAGCAATGTCACCTGCTTATCTAACCATAATCATCTGTTGACAGTGTTAGTAATTACATTTATAATGAAGATAAGTGCTTTTTTAACAATGAAAAATCAAAATCTTCTAAGAGCACTCTACCTGACCAGTATCTGCAGTTTTTACTAATGCACAATCATCATAAGTTTAATAAGACTCCACAACACACGGAAGATCCAAGAGAAAAGCAGGGAAATTGTCATTGCCAATCACAAATGTGCCACTCCTGCCATCCTCTGCACAAACAAGATGAATATTCATATTCAAATAGGCATGACTAGACAAGATGAGAGATTGGCAGGCCCCTCAAAACTCCCTTTAGCAAAAAGGGTAAAGTTAAAAATGTCTCAAAGTAATGAAATAGCAATATAGGTAATCCAGCCCGAAATTATCTTTAAGGCCGTGCAAAATGCATCCAACTGTTTACGTAGACATATAACTAAATTGAATTTATTACCATGATTAAGTTTTTTACACAACCCAGCTAAAAAGTTAGACAACAATGACAAAATCCATCACAATGAGAAAAAAAAATTATATCAAAATTTAAAACTAATGGTATGAAAATCCTAAATATTGCTCATTTTTTTCATCTGCATCCTATGCTTTCACTTTCATGAATTTAATACAAGAAATACTAATTTTATATCTATTGCATAAAAAAGATATAAAACGTTATTAAGCTTCCAATTTGGATAAAAGTTGCTAATTCAAGTAAGAAGGTCAGATATGAACTCCAAAACTTCCAATTTGGATAAAAGTTGCTAATTCAAGTAAGAAGGTCAGATATGAACTCCAAGTGCCATATAATCCTCTGACTACCATAATGGGGAAGGAAAAGAATGTGCAGAACACCATTGTAGTTTGCAATGTGAATAATCCATCTCTAAAATCTCAAGTCCTTTTCTGGAATAGCACAGGATAATCTCATATTGAAATGTAATTAATTCCTAGAACACGTATCTAACATTACTACATGCTTACTTTTCCGAATCAATAATTGATTAGGCAACGTGTCTCTACTCTCTACCATGAAAATTTCATAATAAAAAAAAAAAAAACGAAATCAACTTCTATACCTCACTCCTAAAACCACAAACTAAATCACTGTGGCACTCATGGCAATATAAAACATGCAAAACCTGTCAAATAAAATACAAGAATCTTACATGAACGCGCAAATGTTGCCAATAAATCTGTGGGCAATCCCTTTTGTAGCTAAGTCTTTCTTTCTGGGCACGCAAAATTCTTCCCCAAAATCGCTATGAACAATGATTGGCGTTCAATGTACAAGTAAATACAAACTGGCACTCCCAAATCACAAGTAAATATAAAATAGTATTATTAATGCAAATCCTTATAAGAAAAATAAAAATATTTTTTAATCTCATAATACTTGCCTGGAAGAAATGCAAAGAGGGGAAAGCGTAGAGAAGTTTTAAGTTCTTCCTACTTTATTGCTGATCACCTCAATCAAGATCAAAGCATAGGTACAGCCAGGGCCCAGGCACGAAAATATTCACCTTATTTCTCAGATTTGGCAATTTTACCCAATGATATTCATCAAATTAAAACTTAAATAAAAATCCACCCACAATTAAACATCACATAAATGGCCAAAATACTCACATATGACTGAATAATCAACGCAGGGATTAATTGCAAAATCAAGATGCAGTCCACTCTTTCGTTATTGAATTTCAGGCAATATAATATAAGAAGAAAATAACCCTGATGAGGACGAAGGTTTTCTTATATATATACGTCCTGACCCAACAAAAAACGACGTAGTTTTATTAATTTGGTTAGCTCGGGTAAAATCCTTTGTTTTGTTTTTGCCGAGGGTTGTTTGGTTTCCTCGTCCTAATAGGAAACTGCAGCCGTCTTCAAAATAATGATCTGGAACACTCAAAATATTTCCTTTTCCAACATGAATTTGTTCTAATGATTCTCCTATATATACACACAAATTATGCAAAGAAATCATAACCAACTAGATTCATTAATCAACCGGCGAGAAAAATTATTGAATACAAAACAATGGATTCACCAAATAGCTCAACCAGTCCTCCACTGTGTGTTAAAGGCTGTGGATTCTTTGGCTCAGCAGAGAACCGTAACATGTGCTCTAAGTGCTATAAAGATTATCTCAAAGAAGAACTAATTGCTAAAGTAAGAATGGTAGAAAATGCAACTCCACGGATTGAAACGCAGAAATCTTTACCAAGCGAGAAGGTGATTTCTGTGGATAGCGAAGAAAAGACACAGAGAAGAGTAGAAAGAGTGAAGAACAGATGCGAGAGTTGCAAGAAGAAGGTGGGTCTCACAGGATTCAGGTGCCGATGCGGGATGCTTCTCTGCGGGATGCACCGTTACCCTCAGGAGCACTTCTGCACCTTTGACTTCAAGAAATTTGATCGTGAGATTTTACTTAATCAAAATCCTCTTGTCAAGGCTGATAAATTGGATGATAGGATCTGAACAAATTAAGGATTTTGTTCCTTTTATTTTTATTATTATTATTATTATTATTGTTATCTTTTAGAGAATTTAAGAGTAAATAATAGATTCGATATTTTTAATCTTTTCAAAAAAAAAAAAAACCTCTATAAAAATATATCAGGAAAAAAATTCTGATCAAATTTGAATGAAACTATTAAAAAAAAATATAAATTTATAAAAGAAATAATTGAAAAATTACATAGCCCCCCATAACTATATATAAAAAAAAAAAAAATCAAACGGCAAGCCGTTTCGTTAAAATTTTAATATTAGGAAATAGTAACAAAAAGGAAAAAAGGTTGAACAGAAACGGTGAGTTGTGAAGGTTTAGGTATTGGGATTCAGGTGCAGTGCAGGAGGGTTATTTGACGACACAGCATTCTATAAATCAGAGTATGTGGATCAGGTCCACACAGTAGCTCAAGCCCCTACGCACCTCACAAAGTGGCCGATCGCTTTTTAACATCATTATATACCATAGAATTACTCTCATATATTATTAGATAAAGCCTGGTTTGCCTCTTCTTCATTTTGTGGGTTCGAAAATGGTCGAGTGGGCACACATCAGTGAATTTCACCGACGGTTATTTTAATTATATAAATTATAATAATTCAGTATTTTAAAAATTATTTATAATATAAATATATTCTAATTATATAAATTATAATAATTCAACATCTCAAAAATTATTTGTAATACAAAAGTATTTCAATTTTTATTTTATAATTAAATAGTAACTATGTCTTCATCTATTATGACTCATTTAACATTGTATTTAGAAAAAATATTTTCCAGAAAAAAATTTTGTATTTTCATTTTTTAAAATTTTGGTAGACATAAATAAATAAATATTTTTTCCATAAGCAAATTTAAAAAAATTCATAAAAAATTAGTCAATTAAATCAGAAAATTCAATAAAACGCTCAACAATACTTTCTAACACCTCCTTAGTCTCTTTAACAGAAATATGATATGAAATATCCAGATAAATTTTAATAAAAATAAAATTAGTTGTAATATTCAGTTAGCAAAATTGAAATTTATCTAATGTGGATATTATAACTAATTTTATTTTTATTAAAATTTATCTGATATGAATATTCCATATCACACTTATATTAGGGAGATTAACAATTAAAGCCGAAAGTACTATTTAGTTACAAAATAAAAATTGAGATATACATTTGTGTGTTGCAAAATAAAAATTGAAATATTTTTGTGTTACAAATAATTTTTGAAGTACTGAATTGTTACGATTTACATAATTTGAGTACTTTTATATTACAAATAATCTTTCAGGTACTGAGTTGTTACGAGTTATATAATTGAATGAATGCGGTAAAATTCACCCCACATCATGTGACACCTAACAATCAAATTTTCTCTTTAAGTGGTCCTTAAGGCTTAAATCTTAAATTTTCAATTATATTTATCACCTAATCATCTCTTTCAGTTTTTAGAACAGACAGGCTAATGCATTTTTCAGCAAGGTTGAAAAGGGAAAAAAAAGAGAGAGAGAGAGAGAGAGAGAGAGAGAATACGTGAGAGCAAAAATGATAATAAGATGGTGGGAACAATATTGAGAAGCAAGTCCAAAGAAGGCCACCATATTTGAAGCTATGAGCTGTATTAAGCCCAAATAATAAATAAACAAATAAAAAGTGCAATGTGATTGGATTATTGTGGGGTTAATTTGTCCTTTGAACATTGCTTCCTTCAAGAATTTCTCAACAAAACAATCAATCAACTAGTGCTGTCCTGTTAGTGTTTGAGGATGTTAATCCATCACCCATACTCAAATCAAACCTTATGTACGTGAATAAATACACCAACATAAATTAAAAATAAAAGGTTTTCTTCAAAATTTATATATATACTTAAAAAGAAAAAAAAACGTAAGTGGTCATTTTTATTTGCCCATTAAATTTCAAACATACTTATCTTTGATCACATGCATAGCCGGAATAAGTGTCTGCTCTGCTTTCATGTCAAATGGGGATAGTCCATCTTCACATGATCAAATTTTGGTGTTAAAAAGATTCCACTACATTTATTAAAATCTAAGGTTTATGGGGAGAGGGCCCATTAATTCACTAATTGCTATCTAACTTAACTGCTTGTGTATGTAAGTTAGTCTATGACTTTATATCATAAATCGCATTTAATTCGGAAAATTAATTATTAAACTTTTGTTTTCAAACGGAATCTTGGTATTCAATTATGTCATCATACAATACTAGCTAATAATGATATAATATCAACAAATTAAACTATTTTCACATGGCTTCAAATAATTTTCATGATTGAAAATCCCCAAGTATATATAAATATATTGCTTGAAAATGGAAGATAAGGATCATGTACATACAAATCTATTTCTGCCATATACAGATCAGTGTCATGAAGGAATTAAAAGAAATCAACCCTCAAAGATCTGAAACTCAGTTCAATCTAAAGATCAAACATGATATATATAAAGCTTTCTGAAAAAGAAAATCGAAACCAGAAAAGAAAAGAAAATTATTTAGAAATAGAAACCCAACTTTCTAGCTAGAATTCTTAGAATTCAAGAATCCTCCACTGAAGTTGGCACATTCAAACAGGGCCTTAGCAGTCATCTCCCTTTCGAACCTCCAAATATAATTCAAACCCACTAAAAGTTCTGTAATGGCAGCTTCAGTCTTCTCCTTGTTAGCAAAGAATAATGTCTGCAAAAGAAGAACATTAGTTTTTGGCACCAAATTTTGCTGCTCAAAGCTCCTTTCGTTTTGCCATTTGATCATATTATGTGCCAATGGCGATAACCACCCAAGTATCCTCCCCAATGCGTCCTTCCACTCGCCGGCGAGAACTGGATCGCTCGCACAGAATCCTACTCCTTTCAATCGAGCTCGTAGTGAAGATCTTATACTGTTTGGTAGCATAGAGTAGAGATCATCTCTTGCATCAACACCCACCAGTTGCGGTGACCTTATCATTTTTTCCATAACTATGATCAAATTCGCATAGTGCAGAGCTAAAGCAGCCGCACCAAGAGTAGATTCCGGGGGCTTCAGAAGCTTCGTATTCGACTCAAAAAACCCAGTACCCAAATCTTTATTTCCTTCAGTTTTGGTGCTTTTTAATGGCCCTGACACAAAGCTACGAGCAGTAGTAGTAGGGTTTTGATCAGTTGGGTGCACAGTTGCAGAAGCTGAGAGACTGCGAGGTAGTGAAGTTGGATAGCCATGTCCTACACCAAACACCAGCTTGATCCTTGCTAGAGTAGTGAAGATAGACCTTGCAAGCATGGAGACAACACAATCGAAGCTTCGATTCCAAAGAGATCTCTCTTTCAGATACTTCACCTCTTGTCTCTGCCAGAATATCTTGTGTTGGAGATCCATAATCTTTTGCTCTTTCGTTGTTGCCTCATGTTCCCTCATCTGTAAGGCCTTCTTTAATCCATTCTCTAACGTAGATAGCTCCTCCATCTCTTTATACAGTGTGGCTGTGAGAGTCACGTACCTGTCCATCTTCTTGTTCTTAGTTTCCATCTCTTTGAAACTCAACACCCAGCAATTGGGATCATGACCCGAGTCGGCAAACTCGTCGAACAAAAGCTCAAAACGACACAGGTTCTCGTCATCGCATCGCCTGCTCAATCTCGAAACTGATTTGGCAAGAAGCCGGAGATTCTCAACCATTTCAGCGCATGCAAGGCCGAGAAGAAAAGACTCGTCGTTGGAAACAATCTTGCGAACACCTTCGAGAGAAATAGATTCATTCCGCAAATGGATTATGTTATTGTCGGAGAGAGACTGCCAGAGATGGAAAAGCTTGGACATGAGACCTGCGATCTCAAAAGCCAAAACCCCAACTGTGGATTTCTTCGAAGCTTTTGGTAAAGGCACTGAATCGAATCTGTGGGATATTGCAGTTTTAACTTTTATAAGCCAAGTTTCAAGAGGCATACTGAACCTATCTAATTAACTATAGTCTAGTTATATGCACAAGAAATTATAATCAAAGTGGCTAGTTTTTCTTCTCTAATCAGATATGAGGAGAGGGATATTAATTATAGAAGAGAAATAATTGAAGAATGGAGTTAAGAGGCAGAGAGAGAGAGAGAGAGGAGGAAGAAAATGGAAAGTTGGAGCTGAGACTAGAGAGGGTGGTGGGATGTATTATTGTTGAGGAGACGGAGGAGATCATGAGCATTATACAAATAGCAAATTCCAAATAGTATTAATAGGAAAGAGAAATCCACCCACCAGCCCGCACAGTCTCTTGATTTTTTTTTTCTTTTTGTAATGCCCACTCCCAATTATAGTGCGTGTTCCATCTTTTTCCTCCGATGCTTGTTTGTCTGTATATGAACTTGGCTTCCAATTTTGAACAAGCGCGTAGAGTCATCCCTTTCTTGGTTTTTTAGCTGATATGCGTAGAATCAACAACTGTGTATTTGTTCACATAAATTTTTAAAATAAATTCAATCAATCCTATTACTTTATCTATTTATCTAATAAAAATAAAATAATTAAATATATATATATAATTGGTTAAACCTAATCTTTCTAAAAAAAGTTTCATTGGTTCATAATTTAACAGCTCTATATTAGTCTAGTCTTTAAAACGAAGGACAACATTTGAAATTAAAAAAAATTAATAATCATAAATTTTAATTTAATATTACTGATTTGCTGCATGAATTAAAATTTTAAATTCAAATTTTCAGCCAAATTTTTTATATAAAAGTTAATATTATTATTACGTACCCTTTGTTTTTTCTATTTTTATTGTTATAGATTATTCAATTGGGATAATTAAGTACTTTAATTTATAACTATTGAAATTTAATTATTCTTAACTAATTATAGCCCGTACTAAGCGAAATTTTAATTTAATTTCTTCCTTATTCAACTGATAAGATCAATCTTTAATTAATTATATTTTTTTATAGGAGAAATTTTCATGTAGTAAGAATAAAAATTCAGAATGCATTATTAATTTAATTTATAAAGGGTGGTGTGAGACAAATATTATTTCAGTCAGTGAAAAAGGGAAAGTGTTTGGACACAAAGAAACAGTACTTTTTTCTTAGATGCTATTTCTTTTTCCATGCAAATAGAAGTTATAGAGATCATGTGTCATTATTGGCCTTTTTTCTTTTGAACTTTTAAAAGCTAATTAATCTTTTTAATAAATATGTTTAATTGTTTTGCGTTAATTCTGAATCCTCCAGCAAAGTTCTCTTTAACACAAGGGAGAAAATGGAAAAAAAGTGAAACAATAATAATGTTAGTCTGTCTTATGGATTTGCTATCAAGATTAGGCAAATGCATCACAAGTATTAAATTATAGATTAATGAAAGCTTGAGAAAAGCCTTCATGAAGGTATTTGATTAATTAGTACACAGAAAATTTTGAAAGAAATAATTATTTTCTGATGGAGTATATTAATTAGATATATGTACTTTGGGGATCATGGACAAATGTACTCAAGAGCCACTCTCAAGATTGTGATTGTAGTGTGTAATCTTAGCATTGATCTTGAAAGGGCCTATAATTATGTTGTTAGATTGACAAATTAATATTAGATGATATTATATTTTTTTTATAAGGAGATTTGAAATTGAAATCTTACCATTGTAGTTTTTTTTTTTTTGATAAACCATAGTTCAATTTTATTATAAAGTGAAAGAAAAAACTACCTTAATCAGAAATTAATGTCATGAAAAAATCTCTCCCAATAAGAGAGACTAATATTGGCACAAACAAGACATAATCTTATAGTTATAATTAATTGACTAACATCACTAAGTTAAAAGCTTTTTTTTGCTTTATATAAAACTAAGTTAAAAGCTTATTGGTAGAGAAAATTATATACTTAATTTACTGATAAAAAATCTTTAAACCCATGTATATTAGTTTCCAATTAGTTAGTTGTAGATTTACTAATAAAATTTTATATGGACCAAACCAATATATTATTGTAACATTTCAATTTTAATCTAACTTGTAGAATTAATTAATAGAATTTAAAATTTTAATGATGGCTTTAATTTAATAATCTGATGAAATAACTTCATTTTTAGTTTGGGTCAAATGGTATCTTAATGCATGTGGTTCGCCAAAAGTTAATTGCAAACTTAAACTGTCCCTGGCAATACATCTAGACCACACACAATTAATTTGGCTATATATCTCTGGCTGAGCCAACTGTTTTCAATTTAAAAACATTGCTCCTAGTCAATTTCTGCCGTTGTTACATAATAGAACACTTTACTATAATTTGTTTGTCAAAGTTTTTCTAACATGGGCACGCATAAAAAGTAAGAAAAAAAAAAGTTGATAACATATATAAGAGATTAATTTGATAAAAGAAAATATATAGGGTACCCTTTTTTTTGTCAAAATATATTGGTTAAGATCGATCGATTAATTAATTAATTATGTGAAAAATGCAAAATAAACAACTTTGAGTTATACATATTATCCATGTATGATTTCAAAAATGCTAAAAAAATATCAATCAAGTGATAGTTTAGATTGGTATTTTCGTTGGTAAGAATTGGAAGAGATCTTGAATTTGAATTTTTTTCTATCATCCACCAATATTAATAGAAATTTAATATTTATATGTGAATACAAAAAAAAATTACTATCTTCTATTATATAGGTCACAATCAAAATATACCAGTCGTTTTGGGTTCACAAGGCCACTTGACAAGTTGTATCAAAATCTCTACCATCGATAGATATTGGATTCAAACTGACCAAGAATTAGGGTTGACTAATGGGGACATGAGGCATAGATGGCTCTTACATAAACAATATGGAAATGCTACACCCATTCTCTATCGAATCAAGCATTAATAATATTAGAAAATGGGGAACATGGAAGAATATTGGTATATAATATATTTCAAGTACACTAAATGATCATAAGCATGAAGAAGAAAACCCCACTTACTCATTCATACCCACATGGTTAGTGTTGGGCATTGGGGTCATAATTAACTAGTACTCAAATAATTTCTTTTCTTTTTATTTTTATTTTTTTCCCTCTTTGGACTGACATTTGAAATTGGTAAAACTAAAGATGGTTTCTTTCACTTTCACTTGATCATATTTTTAATATTGAATATTCAAAGGTTTCTTCCTTTTTAACCTCCATGCATGCCTTTTCTTTGCCTAGCAATGGAAGGGCATTGAAGGATACCCTTGTTTAATTGTCGGACCATGAATAGGCAGCTAACCTTTATTTCTATATATCTCGAGAAATGTGCCTTCTAAATCAATTGAGTATGGTTATTCACTATCACTGCCTCCCTCTCATGCACACTCTATGTATGCCCTTTGTTTTCTTTCATATTATTCTTTCTTTATTTATTTTCATCCTTTCTGTCCTTAAACCTTCACTACACTTTCTTTATTCTTTTCCTCTATCTATCTCTATAAAGCAATAACAATTAATAATACAGAAGGAAAAAGACACAGAGAAGTGAGTCAAAGAAATTAGTTTGCTATAAATATGTAAAATCTCCTACATTATTTTTTATAACCTAAATAAGTAATTTATTTCATTTTTTCTTAAAAATTTGACTAGATTTGGAACTCTATATCTCATAATTTTAATCATTTGACTAGCTAGTATTACTATGGTAAAACTTATTAGGAGTAATTTGTTTCTTTATCAAGTGAGCACTTCTAACAATATGGAGAGAAAACGATGGAGTAATTAGGGTTAGGTCCTTTTGGTAATAGTCTATAAGATTAAAAGGTTAAAATGGGAAAAAACTAAATAGGGACGAAACTGGTTTATCATAAAATAATGGATTAATTCTCTTCCCTAGTTTGGTCTCTACTTATCAAATTTGGTCCCTAAAAAGCTTTTCCTCTAAATTTTTTTTCCTTTCAGGGTATGTTAAATTGTTGTTGGCTAAATATTGCTAATATTAAGGAAGATTTAAAATAATCATTTAAGGACCAAAATATTTTGGTAGCAAAAAAATTCATCTCTAAATAAAATATTTGTTGTAGTGCATATTGTCTATGTTTTGCGTAGCATTAATTGTATATTCTGTTTAGTTTTTGTGCTCATAATTAACTTTTATATATATTTATCCCCGCAGGCAAAGGGATTTGTAGTGATTGAATATAAGAGGAAATTAATAATTAACGTAGGAGTATTTGTTTTTATTCTTCGTCCAAATTTCAATGGGGAGCTCTTCAAGAATCTTTGGTAAAAGAAGCCTCCCTCCCCTACTATATATATATATACACTTGGTGAGCAGTAAGAGATATGGACATTTGTCACTATATAAATGGCTACTCATTAATCTTAATTAGATTTTGTAGTTAAATGGAGTAATATATATGTAGCATCATCCATTTCGTTATCCTGAATAGGATTTTCCTGTTATTGATCAAGTTCAACTGACATAAAGAAAGGCATCCAAGAACAATTAGCCATATGAATCGGCTTGTCTTTTTGAACAAGTACAGTGTACCGTTTTACTTGCTCCTAAACCCTAAGATGATTCTTGATTCCATAGCTAATAACAATCTTGATAGACTTTAATTAAATGAGTGTCCTTCTCTGGATCAAACTCTACTCTAATTAAGCAAATACATTTCTCCAAGACACATGGCTAATACATATTTCCAAATCCCTAAATTAAGCAATTGTCCAATCTAAAAAAAATGTATGATTTTAACTATATTATATTAATGATATTAAATATAAAAATACATATATGTTTTTGCAACGCTGACAATATTAATAAGATTGTTAGGGAGAGTTGAAGTTCATGGCAGTTGGAAAGCAAATGGAAGCAATTAATCGATTGAGTGATGCCATGCGTCCATGGGTGGCTAGCAAAGTTATAGCACGCGCCTCAACTGCTGCCACGCAATCCTGCAAATTCCCACCCAGTTAGAATTGCTCAAATGAAAATCATTATTTAGGACACCACAAAGCCAAATTTCCATATAATGGGGTTGTGATGCAATCATCCACGCTCTTTAAGTGCATATGTGATGATGCCACTATCTAGTTTGCCCCTATAACTTAACACGTTTTCCATTTCTTTTAGAAAATAAAAATAAAATTTAAGTAATATTGGATATATATGGTAAAAAATATTTATTAATTTGATTGATATTTTGATTTTATGAAAATTGTGGGAGATTTCGAATTCAATTATTTTTAACACTATCTAATGAGAACTTAATTATCACATTTACTGTGAATGCAAAAAAATAAATTGAAGAGAAAATTTTGGCATAACGAGTGGAATATATAGAGTTGAGGCATGATGTATGAAATTGATAACGGATAATGCCCTAAGGACCATTTTGAGCCATAATATTGGGTCAAAGCTGAATGGAAATTATGAATATTGTCTCCCATGCTACAATATCTATTCAAGTCAACCCCAACTTTTAATTAGAAGCACTATTATTGGTTGAGTATTTAATTATGTAATTATGTAAATATATATATATATATATATATATAATCAATTGTTGTTAATTGCTTTTATCACACATAATACAGTAGTTGAAACGTAATCCATATAGTAGATTTCTGGTCATTTTCAAATCAATATATATATACACGGCAGAACAAGAGGTTTCTATCTTTCCAAATATCATTCTCGAATCTGATTCGTCAAATGTCATTAATTGGGTTTTAAATGCGGAAAAAACTATAAGCATTGGTTTTTACGTGAAGAATTTTGTCTTATTAAAACATATAAGTAAATGCTCGGTTTTATTTCTTTTGTCCACATCGAAAAGAAGAATAATTTCATAACTGATTCTTTAGCTAAAGGCTAAATTATCAAAAAAAAAATCTGAACTTATGTGATTGTATCAAAAACTATGTATTTTTAATTTTTTTCAGTTAAACAAAGGAGTTTTTGATTTCTTATTAATTTATATATTATGCTCAATTTGGTAGAAATAATTGATGGCGTATCTGAATTTTATAACAAATAAGTTATTTCGTCAACGCTATTACTATTGAAATATTAACATTACTTTATCTATAAGTAAATAAAATATCTATAAAGCATTGTTAAGCCAATTACATAGCAAAAAATATTTTTGTCAGAAAGTTGAGATAAGTCGGCAATTTTTTTACCAAATTGAGTGAAATATCAAAATTGATAAAATATTAAAAATTTATTAATTTAATTGAAAAAATTGAAATTACATATTATTTTTTATACAAATCTAAAAGTTTAAGGTTTTTTTTTGAAAAAAAAAATTAGCCATAGCTAAACAAGGGGTTACAAAAAACTAATAATTTTATTGCTTCCCTTTAGACTGTGGTATACTCTGGCTGTCTCTTTGATATACTTATGTCTTTGCTTTTCATCCTGTTGCCGTGGTTTTCAGGTTTTAGTTTTCTGTTGGGCCAGTATTTGTATTTCTTTGCCATAGTTTTTTAGTTGCTTAGTTGCTGCCCTTTCCTTTTTTTTGCTGGTTCTTTCAGTTATGGTGCGAGATTTGTTCATGTTTTATTGATGTATTAGTTTCAGATGAAGTTTTTTCATCATCTGAGCTTTAATTTGCTTTAGATAGTTTTTCCCCTTTTAATAAAATTTGGCTGTTTAATGAAAAAGTCAGAAACTTTTTAATTGGGTTAATGAAAAACACACTTCTTCTAAGTCGATCTATATAGATGGAAGTTCACTAGTATTAATTGTTTCTATATTCGATTCCAAACACATGAACTGCAAAATTTAATTCATTACAGGAATTATGAATGCTCCCAAACAAGATCGATCGTAGTATTTGCAACTCATATCCTCATCAAAAACAGTACAAATTCCATGAATGTGATCAAAACATCATATATTAGAGAAATAGTGTAAAATCAAAACACTCTTTTCCTTTATCTCATACATTGTCACTTTGCTTGCTTTGAAAAAGCTTGATAACAAAACAACAATAATCGTCTGCATGTTATGACATTGACCAATCTCCCTTCTTCCTCTAATTTTTTTGATAAGCAATATAGAAAAGGGAAAACAAAATAAAACCTAGAAAATAAAAAGGCAAGAAATTAATTTTAAGTTATGACCTTTTTTTTGGGTACAAACTATATAAAGCTTATATGAATATGTATGTATGACTTTGATTTGATGGGACTTGACCTACCATTTTGCTATAGAATGGAATCCGATTGAGTGATTAACTCGAGATTGGAACTCAGATGTCATAGCATCTTTTGCTAAACAAGCGGACATTGCATGCCACTATGGATTAGGCCCCATAAGGAGAAATCTATAGTCAAATTGAGAAAGTAAGAAAAGGGGGAAAATGAAAAAAAAAAAAAGAGATTGGAAGGCTCCTTTACTATCAAAGAGAGGTTGATGGGAACCTAAGTGAGCATTACCCATATCCCACTATGAGTCCTTTTTTTAAATTTTGAACCCTTAAATTGGCCATGCTAAGAGCATCAACAGTTGTCTTTTTATTTGAGCTATATTTTTTTATTTTAGAGTCACTTTAAGAAAAAAAAAAGTTTTCAAGAGACTAGTTTTAAAATTTAGAGTAGTTTTACATCTAAAAAGCCAAATTTTACGCTCTATTCTAATTATAATTAATATATTCTCACTTTCTATAGATAATCTATTTTTTTTATTGGTATGCTACTTTTCTCCTTTCTTATAATAAAAGCAATTCATTTTTTTCTTTTAATAAATATTAATTTACAATGGATAAAGTAAAATGAAAAATATAAATATAAAGAGTTTATTTGACTTATAAAATAATTTTCACTCTCTATATTTAAAGATGATTTAAAATGTTCATAATAAAAATGCTTTTTAAAATAAAGAATATTATTAGGAATGATCTAATAATGTTGAAAAATAAGTTAGAGTAATGACTAATTAATTTTGTTTTAGTTCATTAGAGGTCTAGCAGTTTGTAAATTATAAATAAGGGTAATTATTCTTTTATACGGACCATAAAAATTATTGAATTTCTACTAATATTAGTGGATGATGTCGAAAATGTTTTAACTCAATATTACTCTTAATTCTTGTAAATAATAATATCAATTAAGTCATCATTTGATCAGTAATGACTAATTAATTAAAATATATTTATTTATATGTTTTTATAATTTTAAAAAAATTAATAACATGCATGAGAGGAGGAGACATAATATGGCATCTTATTGATCACAAATGAAGGGGTAGTGTTCCACATTTGCCAGACATTTCTTAGGGAGAAAAATGGTCCCAAAAGGGGAAAATTAAAAATTAAAAAAGACACTTTACATCTCTTAATAGATTGGATGGTCTCTAAACCATTGCCCTACTGATGAACTATGCCCTCGTGTGCCATCATCACTGTACGTACATGGTAGACCGAATTATTCTATCACACCCACGTGCATTAGGCAATAGGCCCAGGCCCATCCATTATTTACTTTTATTTTTATTTTTTTGTCTTCTAAAAGGATAGTAGTAGTACAAGGGAAAAATAAAAGGAAAGAGGAAAAAATAAATATTATATATATTTTATTTTATTTTTAAGACGTGAGATATAATGTTAAGAGTTTTTTTTTTTTTCTTTAATCAAAATTTTTGAATTTGAACGCTAGATAAACATTTTACTTCTATTGCTGATAGTTTTTTACCATGAAACTGTGAATATAACATATATATGGGGTAGGAAATTAGGAATAATACAAAATTTCTTTCAGAGTGACATTTGCCCTAAAGAAATGGGCAACTTCATCATTAGGCAATTGAAGTCATACATAGACTTCAGATTCCTAACAAATGATCCCATTTGATCATAATTTTCAATAATCATACCATACCTAACATATTATGGTTACAGCAGCAATAAGTTGAACTGCAGTCTCAACAAGTTTAGTATTGCCCAATTTTGCAGTGCCAAAACGTTTGAAATTTAATATTTCCCTTATTTTCTTTTTTAAAAACAAAATTGATTTGTTAATTTTGAACTGAAAGGCATCATTAGTTCAATTTGTTGCTTTGACTAATTAGTTTAATTGATGTGGCTCCAGTGAACAACCTCAAACTAGTCACAATCAACTTTTTGTTTTTAATTGATTAGTCAGTCAATACCCATTCGGAAACAAAGAATCTTCAACATTAATTAATGTATATTTTAAGCAAACTATGTTTTAGCATTCGATCATCTAATTCTATGAAAGATGATAGCAGTTCTCGTTGAGTTTGAATACAGTATGTTTGGTAGCTGTTTGCAATTTCACTTCTATACCAAACATCTTTCATATTAAAAATATATTATATATATAAATATATTTCTTCATCAAGACCGTCATCAGATTATGTGAAATGCATAACTCACCCTATAATGATCTATAGACTAGTCAGTCATACGGTAATATATTTACAAATCCATTAATTGTAGTACTTATAACAACTAATACCAATAAAACAATAAATATATGTCACCACCTAAATGAATTGATCTACAAATAGCTATAAAGGCACGGTCTTTACAGTCGCATTAAAGCTCCCAAATTTAAAAAAAGTAGTTTATAAAAAATTCAAAAAAATCAGTCAATTAAATAAAAAAACATATTTTTAGTACCTTTAATAAAAATTTCAAACACCTCCCAAACTTTTTATAGGAATACTATCAATTATTTAGAAAAAAAAAACTACATGCAGCCACAAAGGAAGGTCAGAATCCATATATGAAAAATGCATGCCAATATTCGTTAGCAGTCCTTCGCATCTATCATCTAAGGATTATGCCTGTGATTCGTAATAAAACATTGGATAAATTGGCAAAACTTTTAAGATTATATAAAAAATAATCTATATTTTTAATTTTTAATTAAATAAATAAATTTTTGATATTTTATCAATTTAAATATTTTATAAAAAATTATCTGAATTTTCTAGCTAAATTCAAGCTAATCAACTGATAAGTCAATATCATTACCACTGAAATATTAATATTATCTTACCTATGAGCAAAAATGCTTAATAAAAAAAATGTCAGAAAATTCAAACAAGCTGGCAATTTTTTCTATAAAATTAACTGAAATGTCCAAATTCATAAAATATTAAGTTCATTCATTTAATTGAAAAAAAAATAAAAATACACTATTTTCGACGCAAAAATGAAAATTTATTAATTTTTTTATTTGGCAATTTAGCCTAAAAAATATCATCATGCATGACAATTAAATTCTTCCAAGTAAATTGTACATCCTCAATATGGATCTGTAAGCAATCAAATTTAAGACAAATTAAAAACAATGGTTCAAGGTAACATCAGGGCTTGAAAAATCTCATCTCACACATGACCATCATAAATTATCATTGTCGCTACAGCAGGGAACTATAATCTACTTTTAGCAGGAAGTAAATCTAAGGTTAACAATTTTGTATTCAATTTAGTTTTCCATGAAAAATAAACATATGCTCAATCATATTTGTTGTAAACAGTGTTAAGGAAGCTTTTCTTTTTGCTTTGCTAGAAGCTACAGCTCCCAATGGATTATCCGCCTTGATTAGGCCAGTCCTTCAGCGGAACAATCTATGCAATAATGCAACAGATTAATTCCAGTATTCATCCCAGCAAGGATTCTAAGGAAAAACCAATTTGCCTGGAGAGGCCGCTTTCACCCGGCAGTAAATGAGCACCAAATAACAGTCTTCATAAAAAGATAAGTCAACTAATCCTTCCAATGGAATTGCGTCCTAGTCAGCTGAAATCACAAGAAACTTGTCCCCAGAGAAAGGTCATTCAAATTTGACAAAATTTGTGCACGGGTTGTCCCAACTTGGTGAGCGATTTCAAGTTGTTCCTCCAAAGCAAGCATCTCATAACTGCAACACGGAATCACGCAGATTAAAACTAGTGACCAAGCCATCAAGGTATATTCCTATTTGCATTCAACACAAAAACTAGAATTAAACAATTCATGTTACACGAACTTCAGAAATGCAACCTCTTTGAATTCTCAAAATTAAAGCAATGACAAATTGTAGATTGGATGATGTAATAATAAACAATTGAAATTACATTACACCTAACACCCAGGGCTTTTAGAGCTCACTAAAATATTTAAAACCCATATTTTAAAATCTTACTATGTTAACCTCACAAAACCCTTATAAACCTTCTTTATAGAATTTATCTTCAACCAACTTTTGTTTGACAAAGTTGATTTAGGGTTTTATGTATCTATTGGATAAACATTAACTTAGCCTATGACTCGTATAAAATTGTCAAGTACTGCATAAGAGACTTACTGGTGAGTTTTAGGTATGGCATTAAAAATAACTATAATTCACAAATTGATTCTAGTCCTGTAATAACTGGAGGCAAATTTTTACTACTCAATAGAAGTAATTTTAGATTTGTCATTTTCATGTTTCATGGACAAGTAAAACAGAATTTGAGATAGAAGACACAGAAAGGTTTTCAATTGTAATGATTTATAAAGTTTGGAGTTGACTCTATAGCATTTTAAAGCATAAATTTCAATTCGTAATAACACCTGAAGTTCATGGTTTTGGGTGTAATTATCCCTAAAACTAATAATGAAACAGGTCTGAGTTGTAGTTGACAACCAATAATGCCTACACTCATCAACTTCATGAAGCATTCTAACAGAAACAAATCAGCATATCAGCAACAATGGATATATGTGTTTGTGTTTGTGTGTGTGTGTGTGTGTGTGTGTGTGTGTGTGTGTGTGTGATGAAAACAAATTGTTATTTGTTTTTCATTATCAAGATAGACCTCAGTGAGATTTAACCATGTTGCCTGGAACAAGAACTTACTGAGAAAGCAGCTCGCAGTCTACAATGCTTTCAGGGCCAGGTCGATGAACCTTTCCATTAGACCGTAATTGGCGAAATGATCTTGGGTTTAAACCACCAACATGGGGAACAGCATCAATGAGTTTTTTCTGCAGTGACTGCAACCTACGGAATGTGAGCTCGTCGAGAGGTGCAATACAACCAATGCTGCCATCGAGAGTACCGAATAATAAAGCAAAGCGATTGGTTTTATCAGAGCCTGGTGCAGCACCGCTTCGATCAGATGTAGAAAGCATTGGCAATCGTACGAACTTAGTCACATGGGCACCGACATGAAATTCAGCTCTTGAAAGCAGTTTCTGCCCTTTCCAACTTTCTGACATCTTAGGTGCATAATAGAATATCTGTTTCCACAAAAATATTATGCAAAACAAATTAACCGACAAATTTGCCAAATCTCATATCACTACTTGTACGTGTTCCATAGACCAAATCATCATTTTCATTCACATTTCATGACCAAAGCATTGGAACAGAAGGCTTAGCTCTTTGCTAGAAATGAAAATGCAGATTTAACTTGAACACTCATTGTTAATTATGAACTTCAAGAAGAAATTCTTGGAAGACAAGATGAGCAAGCGTTTTGCATGAATCTGTAAGCATAAAGCAGATTTTAACTAGAAAATTCGTTGCTGTTTATGAACATTATCTTAATGAACCCTAGTACACCATCATGAAATTGTCCACATCCTTGATTCTCTTCACTGTGATGACTTTTTGGCTGCAGAGAGTCCTGCAATTATGAGATCTTGTAGGCAGGAAATCCTTTTTAGCCTAGCATTTACCATTAGTGAAGTCTTAGAATTTAGAACTACAAGTCCTAAGATGTAACAGAAATCTTACATAGCTTCGCCATTGAAAGTTTGAAGACTAAACCACCCATGGGAGAAAGATATTAATTAAGCAACAGAGAAACAAATGCAAATGGAAAAGGGAAAGCAAAGTTACAAAAGACGATTAAAAAAGACAAACACTGGCCACTTTGCTCTTCAACCATAGAAGCTCATATTGGAGCTTACGGCCTAATTGGTTAATTACTGAATTTACTGAGCTTTATTCTGTAACTTCACATATTCAGCTAAAATACCACTGTCATTAGTAATGCATTTGAAGAAAATCTCAAAACAGATGTTCCCCAATAAAAGGGTTTCACTGAAGAGCCCCCAAGTTGTTTGCTAAATTTTCATCACTCTTTTTAAGCATCTGTTATAACCTTGCAACTCCACGATAATGCATTACTTGATATGGAAAACTGTGAAGCCATTCCAGCAGCCAGAAAAAAAAGGACAAATGGGGAACATGTAATCTAAGATGACTTAATCAAGCACATGTGAGGAGCAAAAAGTAACTTGCCAGACAACCACGAGGGTAATAACTTTTTGTCAAATCTACATAACCAATAACTATGGCTGGACAAAAAATACGGAAGCTGAAACCTAACTGAATTCAAACTGGAAAATAGGTTACAAAACCGATGATTTAGGTTAAGGTTAAAGATTTTATACATATTGGATGGATTATGATATATACATCAGTTAATGGTTAATATCTTTCATATTCTGATAATATTCACTGTCGATGTATCACATTGAAATTGATAGTTTTTACCATTTATATATGTAGATGAATAAATCCAAAATATATAACTTTTTTTTTATGAAAAGTATCCAAAATATATAACTTAAGGCATTGGTATTAATTAGTAGAATGGCAGAAAGGGAGACATATTTTGTCATCATATTTGAAACGTTTCAGAAAAAGAAATATTTCTTTCTCCACAAGTGTATATATAAGCAGAAATTTAGTTCATTCATTTGACTGAAATTTCTCAATTTAATTGAAGCTTGACACAAGCAGAAACAGACCCAAGTATCTTTTTTTGAAAAATAAATTATTTAATTCATAATTTCCATGCTAAAGAAACCAATCAATGAAATCATTTTGACTAAAAGATAATAGGTAAACTTATATTTTTATATTGAATGATACTTTTTAGTATGAAATTTACAAAATAAGTGGAGATATTTGCATATTTTGTAATATTAGGATTATATTTCATAGGTTGTAATTTGAATAGATGATGGCATTTTTTTTTAATGGTTAAAAACCAATGGACCCAAATTAGCAGTTAACTAATTAACCGTCAACTGATGTTTAATGGATCAATTTAAGATACCATTTTTGTGAAACCAAACCTAATGGACTGGTTATAGTAAAAAAGGTCACGGTTCATCAGTCCATGCCCAACCCTACAATAAGAATAATCAGTGTAGCGAGAAGCGCACTCAAATCGATCTACTTTTCTATCACCTAAAGCGCAAAGAACTTGCTTCATTAAACCAAAGCCTAATTTATTTAAAACAATTGAACAATACTATAATATGCCAAAAAAAAGCCAGAAATCCTTAACATCATAAGATTGAACACTAGAATTAGAATCTGCCATCTAATACAGCAAATAATGGAAGACAAAGAACTAATTGGGAAGCTAACATCCGAAAAGGTACCTGTCTTTGCGACCTTGTTGAAAAAAAATTGTAAAATAGTTCTGTAACAGAACGTCAAAATGCGGCTCATGTGTTAAAAAATATATATAGCAAATATAGATATAGAGAGATCCACTTTGACTGAAAAACTAATTGAGAAGTTTTATAAATAACTAAATACAGGAAAAAAAGAAAAAGAAAAAGAAAGCTGAAACTTTTAGGAATATACAGATTCTTATAGCCAAAAAAAATCTGTTTTTAGAAATATATAGTCACTCTTTACCATAAATACTGATTAACACATGAAAGGAATATAAAGAGTAACTTTTTATTATAATACTGCTTTAAAAAAAAAAGCAAACGCTGGCTTAAGCGCAAAAGGTGTGCGCTTCATTAAAGGAGTGTGCTTTGACCTATCAAAAAGTGCTTTTGACTGCACTAAGCATAATTAGAAAATTTTTCCCTTTTTTTCCATAGAGACATTCTATTGTTGTCAACAAATGCGAAGCAACATACAAGAAGATACTGACCTGAATGTTCTTTTGTTCATCTGACACCACAAGACTTAATGTACTTCCATCAATCAAAAATTCAGTTGCAAAACAATCAAGGGAGCCAAAATCCTTAGCCAATAAAGTAAGTTGAGCTCCCTGCTCCTTCCAACTAAGAAAGTATATGCTTTTGTGAACATCGCCCAAAAGGATAAAATTCTTGACCTGCAAGGACATGAAGAGCATAGAAAAATGCATATTACCTGAAATAATTTTATCACTCTTAAATGTGTAAGAAAATTTGGGATTACATATGTATTTATGTAAATAGACATACCTACCAACAGGACATCAATTTCAGATTGGATTTCTCAGGCTAATTAAGAGCAATAGCCCAAGGACTAAAAGCTATCTCAATTAATTTTAAGAAGAAATATTGCTGGGTGACACTTACAATATTTAAGCTTGCAACATATAACGGTGGAGCATCAAAAAATGCAACACCATTCAACTCCGTGCCAGTCCACTTGTGTAAAATTATTTTCGGACCAGATGCTATCAATAGATGACCTTGAAGTGAAGCTAAAGCGGATATAGCACCCTTCAATTCCTTAGAATAAACTTCTGAAACCTGAAAACATGGGCTACTGAATTAATATTGAAGCATATGGACACAAGCAGCAATGAAAAAAATATTCAAGAAAATGTTAAGACCTTCTACATGCTTAAGTTTAACGCATTAAAAAGAAAAAAAGGACTTGAAAGATAAAGAACAAGTTATCAGAATTTTGAACAGTACCATAACTTGGGAAGTTTCTGTATTTTTCACAACAGAAAATAGAAGCACACGCCCTCTAGCTGCAACATCCTCCCCTTGCACATAAGCAGTCCCGATAGCTAAAATTGTTTCATTCTCCATTGTGGTGGTATTCTGTAAATAAGACAATACATAAGTGGGAACTGGGAAGTGAATTACACAACATAAAGAAAACTGAACACATACACAAATGAGGTGTACAGATTTGGAATTACAAAAGGGAGATGCTTTCTCTATCCCATATCAGTAGTCGTATCTATTTTAATTTCTCCCATAGTAATCCCACTTAGTTCATGCGATTTTGTATGGTAGAGAACTTACCAATTTTTAAGCAACTAAATAAAAATCAAAGGAAGAGTGCCTACATCGCAATCTCTCATAGCATCAGCTTTCTCCAAGGAAGAAATCACAGTAGGGATAACTCACCCATCCCACCTCCAAGATTACGGCAGTGATATAGTTGAAATTATGAAAGAGCAGCATACTTACTAACAGCGTAACCACTCGCACGGTAAGCGCATGTTCAGAACTTTGCATTGGGATAGTAGCTTTAGTATGCCAAAAGCCACCTTCTGGTTCCAAAATCCGAACCTCAAATTCTTCTACACTATAAGTTCGATGCATATCATCAGAACTTAAATTATGATTCTCAATCTGATGCCCAACTTCTTGATCAACCAGTGATGAAATAACTTGATTTACTGACTTGTGAACCTGCACAACTTATATATGCTCACACAACACCATGTAGATAAAAAAAAATAACACCATGTAGATAAAAGAAATTGATAGAAAGAATCTACTTGAAAGGTATTATAATAAAGTATCACTTATATTTTTGAGGTGATCAACAATGTTCTAGTTTTGTGAAGAGTGTAGACTTAAGAACAGGCATCACAAGATTGACAAATGATACATCACCAATTTGAGTGCCCAAGTTGAACAAAACAAATTACATAATAAGCTGATACCAACTCTGTATTTGAAGCAACATCTGCTGAAACTGAACATGCCTTAAAAAATAACTGATACACAGATGAAGTACGTAATATCACAGTTTACAAGGATAAATAACTATAAGTTGACAAATCAAGAAGAAGCAGATTAGGAAAAAAAATTTATGTATTTGGGGGTCTAAATTATAATTTAATTCCTTATTTCCTTTTTCTCCCAACCCCCAATTTTTCTCTTTCTCACAGCACCTAGCAGACGCATAGTTTAACAGAAGACAAGGAAGCAGGCAACTTGCAAGTTCCAAAAACAAATTGCTACACTACCCAAAAATAATTTAGATAATAAGATTGATAAAATGCAAGTTATGCCCAGATGTATTGACTTACTTAAAATTAAATGCATCACATGTAGAAAAATTTTAAGGTTTAAGAATGAGAATACACTCACAGGAACTGAAACAATAAGTGGATATAAATTCTTCTCATTAAAATAGGTAACTTGATGTGGAGTTCCCTTCAATGGAATCTAATCAACAGATAAAACTTCTATCAGTAAATCAATAGCTATTGCTAATAAAACAGGATAGACAAAAATGGTAAGAAAAAAGTGAGAACCTTTTGCACTGGCCAATAATTATCATAACTTGAGATAGATGGCAGTTGACAAATCTTCAAGTTGCCCTATAAGATAGGATAAGAAAATGAACTCCACCCATCCAAAACATATACGTAATCTAGAAAGGAAAAAGAGAAAAGAACAAATAGAGAAGAGAGCCATCTTATTTCCAAACCTGAGATGTAACATGAATGAGCCCGTGATTGCAATTCACATTATGAAGAACAGTAAAGGCAACAATAGATCCATCACATAACTGCAAAAGTATCATTGACAAGTAATTGAGATTGAGCAACACAACAAAAGACACTTTGTAAGCAGTGTCTTTGCTCATTCAATAAGACTTAATGTCAAAAATGTAAATTTAACTCATCTGACCTGTGGATGAACTCGTATTCGCTCTCTGAATACCATAAACCAAGCTGGTCTTGATCCAGAAAGGAAAAACCCTTGATAACCACTAATGTTATTGAAAATGGTAATTCTTTGACATGAGGTTTCACCTGATGTTTCTTCCCTTGTATAGCTATCCAATGGGACACGAACAAATCGCAAATTTCTAAGCCTTGATGCACTAATAATGCCTAGGCTAACAGAATTTTGTGCAGAGACAGAATCCTCTACTTTAGAAGGACCATCTGGACCTTCAAACAGGTAAGCTTGGTAACAAAGGATTGTCCCATCAGTAAGTATTGCAAAAAGGAAAGGGCGACTATGTTGTCCAGACCATCTCTGCATAGCCAGCTCAACAACCTTCATGCTGTGAGCACTTTCTTTCCTACCTAGGCCAGATAATTCTTCAGAACTTTTATTCATCATTTCCTGTGAATCTTTGGGAGATTCCCGCATATAGGTGTCGACAAGATGGGTTTTTCCAGACACAAATTTATCCACAGAGAAAACAGAATTGAAATTCGGCACATCAAATATTTCAAGTTTGCCATTCTCATAACAAACTATACAATATACATCTCCCTGATCCTGAAGTCCACCATCGGCACCATCTATGCCCTCACTAATGCCAGTAGAAAGCCAAGCATCTGTACTTGCCTTCCGGAGCCAAGGCTCTGGACCTTTGTCGTGATACAGTGTGCAGGCAGATACTGATTTGTTGGAATCATCAAAAGGAGTGGTAGAATTTACCGAAACCATGCAAGATGAAGGATCTGTATTTCCAAGTTTATAGAAATGCCTTGTTATAGTCCCAAAAAAAAAAGCAAACGGTACAAGAAAAACACTGGAAATCTATGACTACAGCTTAATCCAAAAAAAGAACATCTCATAGGTACAAACCATGCACAAACAAGCCATGCAGTATAGTTAAGGAGTCAGCTATTGCAAGGCATGTAGAAAAAAAAGGCCAGAACCAATCACGAAACAACTGAAGCAGGTAAAATTACTTGAAATTTGTTTACGAACCATTCTTATATTTTTAACCAAAATCACAGCAATAAGGCTCCACTTTCAGATAAAATCTCTATAAAGCCTTGATGAATAATTACACATAACATAACCACATCAAGATAACAGAATACATAGACAATTTCAAGGGTGTTTTTAGCATTTTTGGTTCATAAAAGAAATCCCACTAAGGGCCTTGCAACAGGAGATGGTCCTTGCTCATCTTGATCTCAATGAAACCCACAGGAATCTCATGCTGATAGGAGTCAGACCAAATATATGTAAAATTTTGCACCAATATCCTTGAGTTGTCCCTAACCTAAGCAACGAGTTTATGAGGACTCTACTGTTACAGGCTCATGCAGCAGCAATTAGACCGTGGAAAAGAGAGTAATATGATAAATGATAAGAATATTCTAATACTCATAATGCATGTGAAAAAGTTACCCACAAAGAACATACCACCAACAAGAAGCCGAACGCTTCCATCATTCATTCTTATTAGCACATAAGGATCAGCAATAGAAACAGATGACACAATGGAACTCTCTGAACCAGGACCAGATTCAGAGTTTGGAGCTCCAAAGCTTAAATCTTGAGTCATAAAAGAACCATCTAAAATTCGGGCACCACGTTCAAAGACTTGGACAACTCGACGCCTGAAGAAAGAGGAAGGGAAAAGTGAATGAAGCACAGATATAAAAATTGCATTTATAATACTCTACACATGGAAGATATTACCTAATGCAGTAATGCCACAATGGGACATAAGGGCACAAATGTAAACCTTACATTAAGCAGAAAGGATACATATTTGCATGTAAAACCAATATTTGATTTGTAAGTTTAACAACAAAGACAATGAATGAAAAGTATATACGAAAAGAGAGAGAGAGAGAGAGAAGCAAACAAAGTATAAAAACAAGGTGCCTGGATAGAGTTTTTACATTTTACATTAAAAAATCAAGAGTCTTAACCCAATCATGAATTACAAACCAATCCCAAAAAAATAAAATAAAAACAATAGAATAAAGCAAGCAACTGTTATTAGGTATAGTCAAACCTTCCGAAAAGATTGCCTGCAACAATTGTCCTCCCTTGTACATGGTAATCCACACTCTCAGTGACTTCCGTCAAATTATCAGCAGTTTCAAGTACCTACTCATTGGTGGCAAAAGCAAGACATTGCAGAAGCAAATTACATGATGCCAACAACTAAATCATATGCCATTCAAAAAAGAAAGTGTGTTTTAAAATGCCAAGTTTTTACTTAGATGAGAATATCATATCCTCCTCAAAGATGATTACTTTTTTATATAGTAAAAAAGGTATTGTATTAAGCCAAAAGAGGAGATATAACTGCTGGTGCTGAAACAAAAGAAGAATTAGGGGAAGTTACATATGCTGCAGTGGAAGTTGGAAAGTACAGAGAAAAAGACCCTAATCGAGAGGGAAGCACTTAGTATTTTTGGTATTAAATTCAAAGATGATGATTGATATATATCAATTCCATATAATTATTCTTCAAACTAGAAATATGAAATAGGAAAGCAAAGGAAACGGTATAGGACTAAAATAGACTCAAAGAAAGTAAATAATGTATTAAATAAAACTAACTTGAGGATGCTGGAATATTATAACAAGGTGAAAAATGGTCCAACTGTACTTTAAATTACCAAGAAGCCCCTATTTACAATCCCACTTCTGCCTAGAAGTTTACCAACTGCTCACAAAATAAGACCATAATAAAAAGCTGATCTCACTAAATTGCTGCAACCTTGACCTAGAAAACTACAATGCAATGCCTTCATTAAATTGTCGTCACTCAGAATAAAATCCAAAAAAACCCAGCATATAGTATTAGGTGAACAAACTACAAATGCACTTTCCACAAACTGCGCCAGACATACCAGAGTATCTGCAAATTAAACTTGCATTTCCCATTTAATTCCAAATTGTTTCATCATATCAGACTTTCAATATGTCCCTGGATCAATTCCTACTAATATTATGTGCTGCTTCCTGCTCTGCTAAACATGCAACTTATAGAACATGTCTTTGTTGTAATAAATTATCTTAAGTGTGGCTTAAAGCTTAAAACTAGCAATTTGATATAATTGCCAAACTCAGGCCTCAGAGGTAACAATTGCTGTTAATATGCAGTATGAGGAAAAGAAAAAAATGTGCAATCATAGAAACATGTTAAGAATTTAAATCTATAATAAGAATTTTAATCATAGATCTTTTTCCAAGATCATCGAATTGCAGATACAAAATTAAAAAGACAACAATGGCCACATGATATTCTACAACTTCCAGAAAGTATTTCACAACTTTTTGTTAGTTCTTCATGCCTTTCACACAACCATATCATAGATAAATAACAAAATAAATATCTGAAGAAGAAATTATCAAAAGATTGCAAATAAATTGTACTTTTTTGTTAAGAAATTGAGACCATACCATAGTGCTAGCTTCCATACTTATAATCAAATATGCATGATACTCATCTGCAGCTGAAGCCATTCTAGATGAATCAACATTATGACTACGTGCATTTTTATGGTAAACAGTCCAAATTCCTCTACAACCAGGAAGGTTGACCTGCAGATTAAAAGACATGCAAAAGAGGAGCAGTTAGAATAAAAAGGAAGCACGTTCAACTCTTTCCAGCGCTTAACAGATGAACAAAATGGAAATTTAAGATAACAATTTTATTTAATGAAAGAAAAGCGATGCATAATTTTGATATGAAGAAGTAAACATTTAGTGCACCAATAATAACAAACAATACTGTCACTGCAGCAATGACCCATGTAACCAAGAAAACACTCAAGAAAGAAAAGATTAACAGGCAAATAAGTAGGAAAATAAGCCAGATAATGATGATAACTCTGTTCGGTACTTGAGAAAACATTAAGAAAAACTGAAAGAACATTAATAAAAGTCTCCCTGACAATAAAATAGAGTTCTAAAACTATGACACAATTTAAAATGATGACGCTGATGCTATATATTAAAAACATCAACATGTAACAGTTCCCAATAATTTGATAAATTTTTTGTAAGCTTGACATCCAGTACTGGGAAGCAGATTGATATGCACAAACATAAAATCAAAAGTTAGTTTCCTTGAATACTGAATGGGAAGTAAAAAGTGAAGAGAGACCTCTGTAATTATTTCTGGGCGAATTGATTGCCGAAGAACACAGAGAGATCCATTTTTTCCATGACCAGAACAGCAAACCTGAATGAAATGACCAATCAGCATAACTATCAGATTGGGTGTGGGGGGTGAGAAAAACAGAATCAGAGATTGATAGAAATCAAAGGTATTGTCTCATGACAGAAGAAAACATGGAGGATACCAGGGAAAAAAAAAACCAAGTCAAAACCCATAGACTACCGAACTTCCAATTTCCTTTTAGACCATGATTTTTCAATATCACATATAAAACTAAACCCAACTAACCAGTTCATAGTTGCTTTGTTTGGCAATTCCAGTTGCATTTACATCATAGTTGTTCCTTAAACCATATGAGAAGTCTTTCAAAGGGCCAATATTGATCAAGGAATCCCTCACTGCAAATGAAAAAAATTTCTGCATCCATGAAGGCAAAGAGAAAAGGTGAAACCAAAAAAGTGGGAATCCAAAAAAAAAAAAGACCTACTAACACAACAAATAATTATGGCACAGAAAATAAATCTCCTGTAGAAGCTATGGCTGCAATTTTTTTTTCATAAAATATATGATCTTGCAAGTGATGATTTAAAAAATTGGGTTAAACTAGAGAATTGGTGAAGCATAATCCAAGTAGAAAATATGGAGCGTGAACCAAGAAAATCTAAAGGGCCCTATCAATTTCTCCCTCTCCTGACTCCTGAAGGCACTTCAAAGTTGGAAGATGCTATTGTCCTTAAATTTCCTCCAAACAGCTTCCATGACCTCATAACTATACTCCTAAAATAACTACTTCTATATCCCTTCCTTCTAGCCTCATCTTCCATATAGCCATTAATACAGAAAAAAAAAAGATTTAGAAAATGAAATAAAAGAAATTCCCAATTCCCAGCCATTTACATTCCTCCCAGAAAATATATTGCTAATGATTCTACTCAATGATGATTTATGGGCCTTTGAGGAGGAATAATATACAAAGTCAATGCCAAATATGCAAAATTAATGTGCCTCTTCCATTATCTATATCAAGATAGACCTACAGGCTGATTTCTATAGTTATGAACAGTTTGTTTCATATTTGATAGGACCATATTCCGGGAATAATTGTTCTTAATTCTCTCAAATCTTATGAAATTCTATACAAATATAAATGTAAATAAGACAACAATCTAAAACAACCTGAGCCGATTCTGTACTGTTTGCACTTGAACCAAACAAAGAAAGCTCCTCTCCACTGACCATATCTTGCAAACCATCAGATGGTGACCTCTTTAATCGCTTTGTTGAAGGAATATCACCTTCAATATCTCCAACCTATAAAAAAATAAATAAATTTAAAATCATTGAAAAGGGAAGGAAAAAAAAAAGCACAATTTTAATGAATGAATATCTTTGAAATTTAAAAAGCATGTAAATTCCCAAGACCTTGCTACAATCAACTCTGATAACAATTTTAAAATCATTTTACTATGACAAAAATAATTCAAACCCTTGCTCATATTTGTGCTTATGGACAATCCTTCTTATTTTGTCAATAACATATACACAACCTTGAACATTGGTGTCAATTATCACAAAGGTATGCTATATCCCAAATTGCTTACAGTGAATATATCTTATTCAAAAAAAAAAAAAAGTCTATATTATACATTTAAGTGAAAGACTCAAAAATAATTATTAGTTATTTCTCAAATTTATTAATTATGACATAACATGAAAAATCAAAAAATTGCAAAACAGAAAGCAGAATATTTTCACCATATATTCTCTCTACTCTTCAGTCCCTCCCTTGTGTGAAACTGTGACGAACAAAACACTTGCTCCTTTAAAATTTGAGAGTTTCACTTTTACAAATGTGAATTGACAACAATATGAAAGGTTGAATGCATAATTGACAAAATTAAAAGGATTGGCCAAATAGCACATTAAATAAGGAGTTCGTGTGTTTTTCCTTTTTCTGGTCATTGACTCGTGGATAATAACATGATCTTAAAAAGGTAGTTGGGTTCAGAGGCAGAAAATAATATAAAAACTTCTCACTTTAACTACAGAGAATTAGATAGTTCCAATTAAGTACCTCTTCTTTCAAACCAGATAACACATTTGAAGATCCCAATCCACAAGTAAATTGGACAAGCAAACTGTCCCCCAAACGACTGCCCAGGAAAAAAAGGGAACTCCCAACTGTTGTAATATCCTATATAAAAATATATTACCACAGCAGAATATGGTTAGAATTTACAGCAATGGAACTAAAATAATGGAGCAGCAACTTAGCAAAAAGCAATTGAACACAAAATCTGACAATATTAACGAACCGAAGCAAGTACTGAAGCTTTAGACTTGGCAAGATCAAGCCTCTGCACAACCCTTCAAGAGAGAGAGGAGAAGAATTATAATCAGTAGGTAAGACATCAAAATGAAAATCACTTAATTCCATGTCTGCAGAGAAAATTTTGAATATCTTGTGCAATCACAAATTCAAGAAGTGGGCATATACTCACCATAATACTAATACTATCAAATATCCATGTAAAAGTGGCTATAGTAAGATCTTCCGAGCTAATTTTTCATAATTGAGTATCCTCCCAACACTGTCACTTCTCAACTCCACAAACATACGTATAGTTATTCTCATTCTAATTCTAAATTAGTAAATCCCCTTGCCACCGCAACATAGCAGTCAATCAAACTAACTCTTATCACCAATTGTACCAGGAAACAATTTATTTGGTCAGTGCATACCCTGACTTGAGTGAAACTTAGAGCATTAGTGAATCTAGTTATAACCTAGCCCCAAAAACTGTCAATATCCTTTAATTCTATAAGGATATGTACATATTCTGCAGCATCTATGGATTAAAAAAATATAAATATACCTTCAGAAGAAAAAGAGGGAAGGAAAATCTCCATACTTGTATTTACTTCTAAAACATGTCGCACCAAGTAATCATAACAATGACTGGACAGTAGCGCCACAATATTTCAAATCATACCAAATCAGTGACAACTCATTACCTTTTACCCTTCAGCTTAAAGGATAATAAGAATCTGTATGAGTTATATCAAAAGATGATAACACTCACCTTCCATCATAAACAAGGGTCAGTAACAAAAGTTCCCCATTCTTTGTTGACAGCAAGGCGACATCATTAGACAACCAAGTCGCCTTGGCAGCATCAAGTTCCATGCTAAAACTTGCTCTTGGCAGCTCTTGACTGAAAAATTAGAAATATAAAAGAGGAAAAAAAAAACCAAACTAAGCTTCACATTTACAAAAGAAACCTAAAGCCTTGAGAAGGCAGATTCAAAGCGCATTATGCATGATGAGTTAATATTAGTAAAAACTCAACTAGAGTAAAACTCAACTAGAGTGACAAACAAGGTCCATTTATTACAAGCAAAGGACAATAAAGTCTGTGCATGTCCAGCAAGCACAAGAGAAAGAGCTAGACCTGCCATCAATAGAAACAGCATAGTTGTTCAAGGCCAATGAACACGTGGCTGACTGCACAAACAAGAGATTGAAACGATATTTGCATACAGATCAGTGAAAGAAAAGAAACTAGTCTTCAAAACAATTGAAAAATGCTGGAGCAATTAAAGTACTAAATGCAATGAAAGAAGTCTACCTCACTATGATAATGAATAGTGTTTGCACAAATTACAAGAATCCCACCAATTGGTGATGGCACTGCAAGCAGCTTGTAAGCATCATGTGGAAGATTCTGATAAGAGAGACACAGAAACTGGGTATAAGAATAATTTGTGCAAAGTGCCTAAAGGTATAGAAATGACCATTTTTGACCTGTGAGATAGCTTGTTGTTTTAAACAACAATCAATATGATGAGAAAATGAGTAATTTCAGCCATTTCACCCATAGCTGAAAGTTTAGATATTGTTATCAAAGATCAGAAGGATTCATGACAACTAAATTGATGCTTTAATTTACCAATTATTAAGCACATCATAATATTCAACAATATCCCGAACCTAACTTCAACTGCTACAGTAAACATAAAAAACTAAGATCCTGTGAAAAATTATAAAACTTTCTGAAAGAAATTTAGGATTATTGAGATATATTCCTTTCAGTTAACAACGTACCACAACTGACCATATCAGGGTAGGCTGCTTCAAAGTTGTGCTGATACTAAGAGCAGAAATCATGCAAGTATGATGCTTCCATGAGACACGCCCAGCCCAAGTAAGCTCCCGCTCATGAAGGATAACCACCACAGGCTCAATATAGTCTACATTTACAACATAAAAGAGCTATGATATGAGGACCAGACACAGCCAATATGAAAAAACTAAATAGGTTATATTTTAAAATTTAAATTGAACAAAGTGTATATGCTACATTGGTTACACCATCAAGTCCATCAGACGAGACACTGTAGGCAAATATTTTTAGCAAACAGTTAGTATTTATTTGGAAATAGAAATTAAACTAAAGCCTCAGATAAAGGGAAAGGCACACTAACAAACTTCAGACTAATAACTGAATATTTACAGAAGACCATATAATGGCCCCGACGTTAATATCACATAACTCATATACTAGTTACCTGTTGCAGATTTTTTAGTCATAACAGAAGGTATCATACACTAGTCAAACTTACCATGTACAAATATAAAATCTTTTACATGCTTCATGTCCAACTCTCGTAGATTAATAATGTAAGATGATTGGATACGAGCAGAGACAGAACCTCCAGGACCAAGGGCATCTTCATCTCCAACCAAACCAGCACCAGCCTGACACCCAAAACTTCAATGTCAGAAAGTAATTAAAGGGGAAATGAAACTTCTAAGAAACATCATCAAATTCGTGAGATGAGCATCATCACTTAGAAAGTCCATCACATCTACTTTCTAAACAACTGATGCTTCTGCCAAACAAAATTGGACAGTAGAGTAGCTAATAAGGCTCATCCTCCCTTCAGTATTGATATGACAAAATGCATGATTCTACACCATTATATTCACAGAAAACGCTTTTTTATCATTATCCATCTATTTGAATCTCATCAATGCTTACATTGAGCAACATCTAAGAACTCTCAAGAAAAAAGGCATGCTGTGATAAAGGTAAGTATTCCAATAAGAAAGAAAAAACACATAACAATTAATGACCCACTCCCTAAATTCTTTGAAATATATATTCAAGCTAAATTGGAATCCAGAGAAATCAAAGTTTCACAACTGTAATATTTGCAGAATTAGGCCAACACCTAGTTACCACTTCTTGATTCACATATTTATGATACAAGAATAATTTGTTGATCCTGAAGAGAACATTTGAACTGTTAATTGAATATCATCCAGTTTGAAAATGTAATCAACATGATTGTAAACTTGCTTTAGGAACATGAAGAGAAGTTTTATCAATTCTCTTTACATGGAGTCCAATTGAATAAAAGGAGTTTAATGTTTACTTAGGCAACAAGATTGACCTGAGCAGCCTTAAGTATTATCATCTGCATATCATATACAAGAACACCACCACATCTTCCTTGAGGATCAACTTTTACCAATGGGCCTCTTGCAAAAGATTCTCTACCTCTTTTCAGATGATGCCAATCAGAACCCTCAAAACAGTGCATTGAGCTGAAGAAGGGACCCACATATAAAAAAAAGTACATGATTTCAAACACATCAAGGAAAAGACAGTATCCAGTATTACGTACACATCGCATACAGATGCAATCATGTCAAGCAAATTAGCCTACCTTGTCCGAAGTCCATGTATAGAATCATCAAACTCCAGAACTGAAATCTTTGCATCTTTAAATGCCAGGATAATAGAATCTCTTCTTCTAGAACTATCACCACCTTCGATAGGCAGTACCTTTATTGACTCCACGTTACCGTGCAACCTATAAAGCAATTAGGAAGGCAACAAGTTAAATTTGCTTGGCAGGCACATGCTCACACATCCGAAACAGGAGGTCAAAACGTTATCAGCTTAAATAATCAAAGAAATCATAAAGCGACTTCATAATAACTTTAATTATATTCAATTGAGCAACAGGAGTAACGTAGGAGCACAAAGAGTGAGTCATGTTAAATGTTTAAGGGAGGGTGCGTCGAATACCAAACCAACTACAGCAAAAATGATAAATACATGCAGTTTCAATATTTATTTTCCAACATCTACAAGTAACATGCAAATTAGGTGGAGGAAACCTGTAGTGACAAACAAGCTCGAGCGAGGTCCCCGAGACGCCGTCCATGACTCCACCTCGCTTCGATTCACGGGAATTTCTAGTCTCCCTGGAACCCTCTTCTTGAACCCTAACAACATATAGTTCAAGAACATTACCGGCGGTGACAATGAGGTTAGGAACCGGACCAATTCCACGCTTCGCTGGCCATTCATGCTCGAGATCATCATTTTGTATAGGTGTAATTTGAGGAGCAACGTCAGCGCGGGAATGCGTGATGAAGCCGGAGGCACAGTTCTCAATCCCGGTGGGCCAGTGCATCATCTTGAAGGCGGCGTAACTCATTGTTGATATGAAAGGGGATTCTAGGGTTTGGAACCTGCGAGAGGGAGAACAAAAAAGGTCGGTGTGTCAGGAGAAATGATAAAAGTGAAAGACGGAGAGAAGTAAGAGATGATGGCAGCGGTGGACGAAGGTGGGTTTTTACAGAGTTTTGGCCTTTGGCGGGAGGGATAGTGCAATAAAGTCTTTAGTGAAGCTGTCCTAAACTGCTAAGCAAGTCCAAGTTACTAATATGAGTGCGCATGACTGCTAATGTCTGCCTAAATGAATTTTTGAAAAATAACAGCGCTGAAATATTTATAAAAATATTATTCTTTACTTTTTTTTTTTTTTTTTAATGTTAAAAGCACTAAAATTTAAATATATATATATAACAAAAGCATCCAAAAAATATTATAAAAATATTAAAATTCAATATTTACTAAAAATTTACGGAATATTTATTTCTAATATTTATTAAAAAATTAATAAAAGTTGAAATTGTATAAAATTTATTCAATTTTTATCTAAAATTTATCCAAAAAGTAATGAAAGTTAAATTTAAACAAAGTTTACTTAATATTTATTCAAGATTTACTTAAAATTTATCTAAAATTTACCTAAAATTTACTAAAAAATTAGTAAATGTTGAAGTTACTCAATTTTGCTCAAAATATTTATCAAATATTTACTAAATATTTATCTAATATTTACCAAATATTTACTGAAAAATTAATAAAAATTAAAATTACATAAAGTTTATTCAAAATTTACTAAAGTTTATATAAGATTTATTAAATTTTTATCAAATGTTTACTCAACATTTAACAGAAAATTAGTAAAAGTTGAAATTACCTAATTTTTACATATGATTTACACAATATTTATCCAATATTTACTGTAAGATTAATGAAATTTGAAGTTACATAATATTTACTCAATATTTATCGATGTATATACAAGATTTACTATAAAATAAGTTTGAGTTGAAGTTATCCAAGGTTTACACAAAATTTATCTAAAAGTTACTATAAAATTAATGAAAGTTGAATTACACAAGGTTTACCAAAAAATTAGTTAAAATTGAAGTCACCAAAGGTCTATCCAAGATTTATTCTAGATTTACCCAAAGTTTACTGAATATTTACTAGAGATTCACTCGAGGTTTATTATAAAATTAGTAAATATTGAAGCTACCCAATATCTATCCAAATTTTACCTTACATCTAGTCAATCTTTCAACTAAAAATTATCAACGATCTACCCATAATTAAATATAATTTTACATATTTCATCTAATGATTAAAGTTTAACAATGTTTATTTTGATAATTAAGTTAATTAAATACAATTTTATATTTGACGTATAAGGAAGAACCTGTGCTAATTCTAGACAGGTAAGTCAAGGAACTACAGAATAAAAAAGTGCCTTTAGTGAAAATCTTATAGCGCAATCATGCAGTATAATAAGCCACTTGGAAAAATGAGAAAGTGATGAAGACTCAGTATTCCAATTATTTAATTTCAACCGATCAAGTAAATTTCGAGGACGAAATTCTTTTTAGAGAGAAAGAGTTGTATTGTCCAACGATTTAAACTCCAATCACACGTGGTTATAATCAAACGCGCCGATTCAATTGGAGTCTAAATTTGGATCCATTGAAAAATGATAAATTATAAAGAAAAATAAGTAGGGATATTAGTATATGAGAATTAAAAAATTGATACATGAATTAAGGAAAAATTTAAAAACACCTTACGGATAAAATTAGTATTATCAAATTTATTTGGAAAAATTTGTAATAAATAGAGAATTATGTGGCGGAAATGAAATTTTCTATAATTAAAATTTAATCAAGATTAATTAAATAAATGAACTAATAGAAAGTGACATTAAGCTAATTAGTGAGGCTAATCAACTCTAACCCTAATATAAAAGTCAAAATTGATGATATTTTGTTCACTTATCCAATAAAACTCGTCGCCGTCATCTTTCCCCTCTATGGCCAGCCACACCCTCCATTTTTTATTTAATTATACTTCTAAAAGAGTGGGAAAAAAAGTTTAGAAAGAGATATACTAAGAAACCTAAGAAATTTCATAAAAAAAAAAAAGAACAAGTGTGAAAGAAAAAAAATTGAAGAGAATTTGGTCATCTTTAGATAATTATCAAGGTGAGTTCTTATTCTCAAATCCAACATTTTTGCTATTATTTTGAGGTCATTGTAGATGATTGATGTGTTTAAAATTGGTAGATTAGGATTATATGGAAGTTATGTAACTTGTGTTGTAAAGTGTTTGTATATTGGAAAAATTGTAGAATTGAGCCTTAGGTAGTTGTAAATGATGATTTTATGATTTAAAAACTAAGATAATAAGACTCATGAGAAGGTGTATGGGGTTGCCTAATGAAGGGAGAGTTAGGAAAAAAGTGTTTAAAAGTGTTAATGGCGATTATATGACTTGTAGTTGATGGTTGTTAAGGAGAAAGACATGGTATATAGGGGCTATTTTGTTTGTATTAAATGGAAATAATGATTTTTTATTAAAATGAATATAAATAAGGTAAAAGATGAGAAAATAAAGATATGGAATAAGGTAGATAATCATTATGAACACTAAATATTATTCATGCATAAACATTGGTTGAATGAGTTATTGAATGAAATATTGTTTATTTTGTTAGGATCAGACAAGTGGACAAAGAAATAGCTAGCAGGAAGTGGACAAAGAAAAAAAAAACCACTTAATAAGAGAAGTAAGAAAGAAAAAAGAGAAAGATTTGGAGCTGATTAGGTTAGTGCTTTTTTGATAAAAATTTTGCATGTCATGAATTTGTAAAAACTGTGTGTAATGCATGTTATACATGAGGTATGAAATGTTATATGTGATAAATTGTTGTTTTTAGGATTTTGTGATAAATTGGTATGTAACGTTGAGTTTTATGTATATATTTATGATATGGAAATCTTAGGTATAAGCATGATTACAAAAGGTCATGAAATTAATTAATTTGTAATGAGTCTGTTAGGTACCCTATTACACATTAACTGGAGCAACTATAATGAAATTAATCATAACTTTTGTTTTACTAATTGGATTGACATAAAACTAATTGGATATGATAACTAACAGATAGTTCTAAAAATGTTATGAAAAATATAAATTGAAATTTGGTTGGTAACTAATTCATAAATTGGCTACAAAATCTCAGACCTAAGTGAGTCAAGAAAATCCTCGTAAAAAATTAAATGAACACTATTCGGTAATTTGACTTTAACTTTTGGTAGAAAATTCAAATTTTATTGATTCTTTCTGTAAAATCAAGTTAACACATTAAGATAAAAATTCATAGAAAACTATAGGGCTTGAATCAAACAATAAATAGGCCGAAATTGTGACCCAATCCTAGGGCCGAAGTCTGCTAGGAGTTGTAAATTTGTATTTTTTGTATTTTTTTCATATGGTGTGATATGTGTATGTTGATTGTTGGGAATTTTAGTTTATGTAAACATGTGAACATATGATATATAAAATATACTTATAAAAAGAAAAGAGTAATAAGTTTATGATAATGAAAAATGTCAAAGTCCAAATACATTTAGGCATAAATTAGAATAGTAGATAGTTTGACATGTCAATTAGGAAAAAAGTAATAAAATAATAAAGTTTATAAAGTCTGATATTCCTTGGGTATATCTCAGGGATACTTCGGCTTAAAACAGTTGTGAACAAATGTTATAAAATCTGGTATACTTTGGATATACCTTAGATATATTTTTGAAGGATAAAAATAATTGATGATTAATAAACAAAGGGCAATGACTATATTTAAAATGACTATATTTAAAAAGTCACAGTCTAATGCAACGATAATGATAAATATTCTTGTAAAATGAAAGCGTTACACACAAATCTCCTTCCTCTATTGTCTCTAAGCAAATTGAGCAAATTTTTTCTTTATCGCCGCCATTAAACAAAATCTTTTACAAAATTACAGTTTACAACCACTATTTCTCTCTCTGAAAACAAAAATTAAAAAAATTGGTACAAATGAAATAATTTTTGGTATAAATGAAAAAACAGAAAACTAGAGATAAAAATGAAAAAAATATAAAAATTTCGGTAAACCATGAAATTTTATTAAAAAAAAAAACGAAAATTCAGCTCCTCAATTACACCTCTTCAGGTAGATCCTATCAAACTAGATGTAGACATATATTGTCGGTTGCAATTGCAGAAACTGCAATATTCAATATATAATGGGGCAATTCACAAGCTTCACGTGCTGCTTTGACTTTCAAGGATACTTGATCTATTAATACAATAGCAGCATCAGTGTTGATGATAATTTTGTTAAAACAAATGCAATATATCAAAGTTAATTCGTATGATAATCTACTATTGCAGAAAGATACTTGTGTGAAGTTTTGGATTTCACAAAATTCCTTGTACATAAAGAGGTAAATTTCAACATCCCCCCAGCTGAGAAGCATTTTGCTTAAGAATCTGAAACAATTCCCAATGATGAAACTAGCACTTGCTCCACCATGAAGCTACTATTTAACCTCTAGAAGCTGCGCAGGAGGCTTTCTGAGAAGTCATACACATTCCAAAGAAAATGTATTGACCACCCTACTTAGAGCTCAAAGCAACATCTTTGTTCATCTGCAAACATGAAGGAGCAGATAATAAGATTTTTGAAAAGGCAAAGTCCAACCACCATAACTATTTTAACTTACAAATTCTGCGAGCTCTTTGCCTTTTTCATCATTAAAACCTAGAGTTGCTAGAATCGTGTGACCTGCAGAGTCTATTTCTGACCAAATCCCCAGAAGTATATGAGTAGTGGTTATTTCCCCATCTTCACCTGTAATTCAGACAAGAATATGGTAACACACCAAAGTGCCAAGAATAAGAAAGAAACGGCCAGGTGCATAACATCATCATGCAGCAATTTTAATGATAACAACATGGTGTGCATGATCCATATGTTATTTGAGTAACCATAAGTACGCCTAATTTACATAAAAGTAAACCCATTTCTACTATCTAACTTACAGAAACTCAAAGGGAAAATAGAGGGGACACATCGATAATGTCACTCAAAATAAGGTATCACAAAGAAATGGAAACCTTAAACAGTTGAATAAACACAAAGTGAGATTTTACACAAACATTATGGAGAAGCTGTTGGACAACCCAATAAGCAGAAGGAAATTCAATAGACTCTCTACTAATAATATGCAGTAGAAAAGTAATTATAGTCACTAACCCAGAAACTCAGCCAAAACTAATAGAGGATAAATAAAAGCTTCATCTTGGGTTATGAGATTCATATTTAATAATTTAATTTGTAATCATGTACAACATAATTCTCCCAGGCTTGGAAATTTCATTTATAATAAATGAGGTCTTAGATTGCAATATGAAATAATTAGGGCCAAACTCCCAAGGATCTCACTATATGAATCAACTAATCATTGTCTGCATCAACTGGTCCTGGCAATCGAAAAATGTGCATTCCTAGCTCATAATAATTGTCTACTAAAAAAAACTAATAAATCTAGCATCATAACCGCATGATTCCATAACTTAGATTACAAATAATTTTAGGTATAAACATCCATACCCAACTGAATAATATATATAGCACCAAAATAATAAAATTTACATGATTAAGATATTCAAGGCAGAGATTAAAAGCACCTGATTTTAATTTCTCATCAATAGCCCAATCAAGGGCCCTTTGAGCCTGTTCAGTCAATGGTGGATGCTCAGGGCTGAAAAAGTACAAATCAGATTTCCCAAGAAGGTTAACAGTTTCTTCTCGGACCTTAAAAAAGGTGATCCCATTAGCCCTTAGGAATTTTGCAGCTGGACTTGTTCCTGCAGGATCAGTGGTAGCTCAAAAACTAAAGAAATATCAATATATATATATATATATATATATATACACACACAGTAACAGCATTGCTGGTTAATATTGAAAGTTGATGCATCTATAAAAGGAAATCTTAATCCTCAAGCAAGTATCTAAGGGAACTGCAGGATCGCGGAACCCTCAAGCATTTGATTCTTGGTCCAAGAGGTATTTGAAATTGCTGTTGAGTGTTACCAAAATAGATTTAATTGACTGATTTTTTTAATTTTTTATAAAATATTTTTTCCAAACATGCTTATGAAAAAGTATCTATTTAAACAATTTTCAAAATAAAAAAAATTAAAAATACAAATTTTTTTCTTAAAAGCGTTTTTCCGAAGACAAACAAGCCCTGTATAGGGTTGTGCAATGTCGAAAAAGAGCAAAACATGAGAAATAGTCATTAACACCACTGGACAATAGCCCCTTTTCTTTTCCTGTAAATTGGTAGCTCAAACTATACCTTCTTGGCAGCTTGTTGACGCTAGAAGTTGTTTTAGTTTAGGAGCGAAAAAAAAAACAATTCCGGTCTCATCACATTCAGTAAAAATGGCATTCTGTCTGAATTGGAGAACATTTTAGCCTTTGAAAATATGCTAAATAGCCATACCATCCGCCCAAAAAAAAAAGATTGAAGTGAGAGTTACTAACCCTCAATCAAAATCCCCATTAGAAGCGCTTCAGTTCCAGTATTCGGATACTTGAGCTTCCTAGCCTCCAATTCCCCCAAACCAAACGACCTAATTGCCCTCGCGGACCATCTAATCACACACAAAGATTTATTTGATCAATACGCTACTCAAACCTCATGTGTATATGAAAAACCCAATCACAATATATTACTTATAACGCACTTTGGCATCTTCTCTGAAGAGTATTTCCTGCAAAAACCATCCAAATCAAAATAATGAGACCTCAATCCCCAAAGCCAAATGAAACAAACACATAACAGAATGAAATCTTTTACTTAGTCGGGAGACTTGACAACACCGTGGCAACCGTAGAACCATTGCACTTGAGGACGAAATTGCTCAAACTGGATTCTTTGATGAATAACTTATTACCATGAAAGGAACTCAGCGGAAGAAGTAATGAAGAGTGATGGGGTTTTCCGCCGCAAATCTGGGAGGTAGGGATTGTAATTGGGAGAAATGAGAAAGTTTGACTGGCCATTAACAATTATCCTAAGATTTTGAAGCGCGGCAAAAAGTACTGATAAGTAGACTGGATATTGTTACGGGTAGGGTTTTATAGGTGGGCTTGGTGCCTCTGCTTTCATGGACGGCGTCACTCTCTTTTGCTTCTGCGTGGAAGCTCAATCTACAGCAACGTTCAGAGCCGAAGATAAGCGCCGTGTCATTGAAAAAATATGCTATTTATTTTAAACTTTTCTTTCTTTATTTTTTTTTTTAATTTTTATGGAAGCTTTTCTTTCATTTAATTTTTAATTTTTTTTATCGAAGCTTTTTTTCTAATTATTTTTATAGTATTCATAATGTTTAAAATTATACAACTGTTTTCCATATTTTATTTTTATTAAACTATATATTTTATTTATTAAATTTTAAAATATTTAACATTAATTAAATAATATATGTTATTTATCAATATTAGTATAAAATATTAAATTTTATAGACAAATATTATTTTTTTCTAATAAAATATAATAAAATAAATTTGGCTGATAATATAAATTTTTAAGCTCCTAAATATTAGTACAAAATGTAAAATATTGAAAGATAAATGAGTAATTTTTAAAAAAACTCATTAATGTTTAATCAAATTTTAGATTTGCATTTAAATTCCCTTACAATAATAAAAGTAACTATTTGAGCCGTGACGGATTCTCGCAAATTTCTTTACATTTTTTTTGTTCGATCATTAAGGTACAATGTATCGTAAATTATACCGTAGAGATTATTCGTTTCCTGACAGGCATTATAAGATTTTAACTTCTCATTAATATTAATGGTTCGTGATAAAAAAATTTGGACAGTAATAAAAAAAAATTCAAATTTGATATCCATCAATTATCTAATACCACTAAAATTTAATAGTTGAATAGCAAAATCAATAAAGATAGTTGACTATAATCTAGTTAGCTATAATTAATATTTTAGATTTTTTCTATTAATAATTAGGGTAATCAAATAGTTAGATTTTCTTTAAAAAAATAATTAAATTATTCTAATGACTAATATATAGGGCTACACAAAAATTAACTAAACTGACCAAATCAAATTAATCAAATTCAATTCAAACCAAAAATAATGGTTTAGTTATGATTTTGAAATTTTTATAAACCGAATTTTTTTGTTTTATTTTGAATTGAGAAAATATAAATGCATTAAAACCAAATCGAACCAATAATATATAATTTTAATATATATATTAATAATTTTATAGTTTTCTAATATTACAAACTTTCTAATTACCTACACTTTTAAATATTATTTTTTTATTATTTATAGAAAAATATTTTAACTTTTAATTTTAGCACTTTTTCATCATATAGTCTTTTTTTTAATAGCAGTTCATTGAAAATTTTTATTTACATAGTCTATTTTTCATATCAATAAAGTAAGTATTAACTAATTCTATTTATTTTTTAGATACTTTTTATTTGAATTTGTTAATTCTTTTATTCATTCTAATTATTTGAGTTTTTCTACTTTGTGAATAAATTAACAAAAAAAAAGAACTAACCATCTATTACAATTTAGTGACTTCGTATTACATTTTAAGTTAATATTTTGTTGAATTTTATAATATTTTAATTTGTTCATTTATTTATCTATCAAATCGACTAAAACAAACATAATCAAAATAGCATTGATTTGAATATTTTTAATAATTATTGATTTTGTTAAAAGTTGAAGTATTTAAATATTAATTTGTTGATAGATTTTTAGTTTAAATTGGCCAAATCCAACCATGAATACCACTATTAATGTACCCAGTTCAGTAGGTTATAAAGATTTAGCCAACCAACCATATTTATTAATACTAATTAATTTTTTTTTTTTTTGTACACCGTTCAAAAGTAATAATTAGAGATCAAATATCATTAATTACTAGTACAAAGCAAATAATGTACAATAAAGAAAAATTTAGAGATGAGTCATTTAGAGACACTATTAATATACTAAGAAAAATAAGTGAAAAACACAACAATACAAAAAAATAATACTATGTAATTAGTTTTTTATATAATATATTTAACAAAAAAAAAACATAATTATAGATTGATTGAGTAATTGGATTTAGAAAATTTTAACATAAATTTTTATTGTCTAATAATTTATAGTAAATTTATATTATAATAAAACAATAAAATTCTTATAATCAATAAATTTTATAATCCATTAATTTTTTAAAATTTATGAATTCAAAATCACTCTATCCGAACAAGATCTAATATAATTTGGATTCTACTATATAAATAATTTGCAAATTGGCCAAACTTTGGCTCTTTTGGTTATATATATAATACTGTAAATAAAAGTGAGAATAGAGGATAGATAAATTTAGCGAAAAAATAATATAATTATATTAATTAATTTAGTCATTTAATAATTTTAATTTATCAGTGAATTATATTAATAATTCATTACATAAAAGCCTAATTCTATTAGGATTAGATTACTATGTTTTATTATACTATATATAAACGTGGGAGTAGGGGGGACAGATAAAATTACCGAAAAGCCAACTTGATTGTATTAGTTAATTGAGTTAATTTTGTCATTTAATAATTTAATTATTAGTAAATAGTATTAATAATTTATTAATTGGAAGTTCAATTATATTATAATTAGGTAAATATGTTTTTATATATAAAAAAACAAATTACTAATATTAAAAAAAATAAAAAAATATAAGTATGGAATTAATATAACTAAAAATTATATAAATGTTATCTCATAACTCTCATGTGATACATGTTTGACCCGTAACTATTATACTATAGTTCGAAGCGGGAAATAAATTTGGTTTTTCCCCTTCATTGCTATTTTCATGCAAAATTATGAAATATATTTACAAGATTCGATTCCATAAGTTTTAAATTATTTTGATTATAAATAAGTTGGGAATGATAATTTCAATTGTATTAAACCGATATATATATATATATATATAAAGTGGGAATATGAGATAGACAAATAAATTTACTAAAAAGTAGAGAGGTAGACAAATAAATTTACCAAAAAGTAATTTTAATTGTATTAGTTAATTAGGTTAATTTTATCATTTAATAATTTAATTTATTTGTAAAATATATTAATAATTTATTAATTATAAGTTCAATTTTATTATGACTAAATAACTATATTTTATATAAAAAAATAAGTAACTATTGTTAAAAAGAAAGAAAATAAAAACTAAAAGTGTAAAATATCTTAGTTTAATTTTAGTTTGATTTAACCAAATAATTAAAAAATTATTACTTCTATTGATTAATTTTGGTAAAATCATTTTTATAATACTCCTATAAATCAAATAAAGTCAATTCATTTTAGTTCAGCTTTTTATTTTTAACTTAATTTTGCTCATATCCCTAATAATGAATATATTAGTAATTTGGGATAACTGATAAAATAATCGTAAAATATTTACTATCTTTATTTTATATATAACTTTTGATAATGGACAAATTGTTAATTTGGGAAGACAAATAAAATGACCGTAAACTACTTACTATCCCTATTATATATATGATTATTAATAATGGTCAAATTAATAATTTGGAGAAATAAGCAAAATAACTGTAAAATACTTATTACCTATATTTTATATATGACTACTTAATTATATGATAATTAAAAATAATTTGTTTGACATGATTATTATTATTTAACAATGGTGAATCCAACTGTTAAAAATCACGTACATGTGGGTGATTGGAAATAGAGGAGACAAGCAAAATAATCGTAAAATACTTACTATTTCTATTTTATATATGACTATTAATAAATGATAAAGTAACAATTTAGATAATGGATAAAATGACCGTAAAATACTTACTATTTTTAATTTATATATAATCCTTAATAATTTTGATATGAGTTATAATATGAGTCGTAATTTGAATGTACAAATATAAATATCCAATAATCAAATCGTTATTAATAACAAGTCCAATACATAACAATTGCATGTAAGACAAATTAATAAAAAACTAATACATATAAAATTAATTATTCACACATCACTACCTATAGTCCGTGAAATAGCAATATGCAATTGGAAATTTTAAGCATTAAAGGAATTCCAGCTGTGAGTTTTTAATGTCCCAAGGTAACTATCATATTATACATTTTTCAAGTTGAGCTTGTAAGATTTTGTGAGTGTAAAGGTTTATGAAGTTGAAAATCTTTTATTTGATATTTTCCCCTTTATATTATAAGTAATATTCCGACTATTTTTTACAATTTCTGTTTGATATTTTCCCTTTAGATTTTATATTCTTAATCATATCATTCGGTTTTGACAGTACTCTTATACTTTCTAATTTATTCAATTTTTTTTTCCTGCTATAAGTTGGTTTTTCTTTTTTTCTCATTTCATCCAATATCACTGTAGCATCTACATTCCTATTATATTTTATAGTTTTTAAATGTGATGATAAGTCTAAACTAAATAATAACTATGCATATAATGTATTATAAGAATTTTAAAATAATGAGTTTCTTATAAGTTATTTGAGAAGTTTTAATTTATTAATAATTTTTATATAGTTCAATAATTAATTTATTTTAATAATATACATAACGAATTAAATTTTTAAAATTTACGCGCATAGTATAATATAATTTACTTTTATATGAAATATAAGAATCAAATATAATTAATATTTAAATTAAATATAAAGTAATTATTACTGGACAATATTATTATTATTATTATTATTATTATTATTTAATGGTGAGTCCATCCCACATGGATGATTATAAATATTAAAAATAGATAAAATGACTATAAAATACTTATCATATCAACTTTATATGACCTTTTTTTAATGAAATTTTATATATGACTCTTAATAATAATTTAGATCGATGGACAAAATGACCATAAAGTATTTATTATCTTTATTTTATATATGACTCATAATATATGAAAAATTAATATTTTTCATATGAGTTATAATACAAGTTAAATATTTAATAATAACATGTAACGCAGATTAATGATTGCCTTAACTCCTAATCAAATAATAACATATATAAAAATAGAAATAAGAGCACGAGTAAAATAATCGTAAAGTACTTATTACCTCTATTTTATATATGATTCTTAATAATTAACAAATTAGTAATTTAATGAAATTTTAGATGCACTCTTATAATTCACTATCAATAGAATACCATAATAAGACAAAACAAATTAATAAAAATGACGAATCTAATATATAATAATTATATGCAATGCTCTATTTTATATATGACTCTTAATATTTGAGATAAAATATATGCTTTTATCCAAAATATTAGTAGTATTAGAACTTTATTTATGAACAAAAATTTTATTAATATTGAAATGGAGTTACCTCGTTAATATTGTTGTGATATTATAACTCTATATTTAACTCAAACATTAATTAGTTAATTGACATTAAATAAGACCAAATTAATAAAAAAAAATTATATAAAAACTAAATGGTAATCAATAATGAATCAAATATATAATAATCACGTACATAATACATTAATGAAAAACTACTATATATAATAAGTATTACTTAGTCATCGGCTGATCATTATATGAACAATATCCCATATAAATGAAAAACTAGTTATTCATGTATTCATGAACACAGATATTTAAATCGAATTGAAATTCATTCAGTTATTCAACAATAAAAGCAGGCACTATATTATTTACACATATTAAGTTTATAACATTAATATTCAAAATAATATATATAAACACAAATTAAGATGTCTAATATAATAAAGTCAATATAATAATATTTTCATGTATCATATTAAGTATTAAATATATATTATATATAACTATTTCTTTAATTTTCCTTGTAATTAACTAAATAAAAATAAAGACTAATTATCAGTATATTAGCTTTTATTCTATAATAAATAAATTGGGAAATTAAGAAAGTTCGAAAACAATTTAAATTTCAATGTGCTTTATAATAAAAACATTAATAATATTAAATTTTTTATTGGACCAAAATGTAATAAGTATATAAAATTAATCTACAGAGTGTGATAAATATATAAAATGATAATTTTTTTTGAAAAAGAAAGCACTCACTTTTATTTGTACAACAATAAAAAACAATACAATAATTATAATAAAATAATTATACACATCTATAATAGCTTTAAAATCAAATTAAACATCAGTTTTTCTTTCTTCTGCTGATTTGGTAATAAAAATAATTTTAAATGATGTATATGAAAATTTTATATCCCTAAATTTAATGGATCAAAGTGTAAAAAAAAGTCCAAACAAAAGCATGATTTTTAAACCCTTATAAACCAATCAAATATAAAATAAGTTAATTAGATTATAGTTTAACATGTCAATTTATTGATTATTTTATTATTCTAATTTTGAATTTTTAAGATTACTGGGCTTAATTCAATAGCAATACTTTCTGATTATATTATTATCATAATTATTATTAAAATTATTATGTGCCTTAAACTCTTAAATTATTGTAATATTGTTATAATTATAATATTATAGTCTAAAAAATACAATTATATATATATATATATAATGACCCATCTATCTTCTATACATTAAAAGGGATGGAGGTTTGCACTGTTGTTATGACAGTGTTCTGACCAAAAAGCTCTTCAGAAAAACGCCGCCGTTCCATTTGGTTGGTTCTGTCACTCGACAACATCCTAAACCCCTATCTCTCTCCTTCAGCTGCCCTCTCCACCGCCCTCCTCTCCTCTTTGATGATTCCAATCGTTGATTCTCAGTTGCTGTGCAAAATCCTCTACTCCGGTCGCCTCTCAGCCTCCCTCCTCTCCTTCTTCTGCCCTCTCACATTGAGCCGATCTCTTTTATCTCTTCTTTCGAAAGACAATAAAAAATTGGTGGGTCATCTTAGAGATTTCAGGCCCTGGCTTAGCGATTCGGATTCGGATAGGGTGAGTCAGATCCTAAGGGATACTAGAGCTTTAGTTGGAAAGGATCCGAGATGTATGACGGAGGATAATGATCTGTTCGCAGTCATGACGAAGAAGTACTTCGAAAGAACTCATGAGTTCAAAAGGCTGTGAGAGAGGCCTCAATTGCATTAGCAGGTAGGATATTTTGTATTTTTAATTTCTAGATTTTGTTTGCTTACTGAAAAATTGAATGGGAAAGGTAGAATATTAAGGGTATAACAATTGCTCCCCCTGATTCGATTATTGGAGTTTCATAATCATTTAAAACCGATACAGATGCAAAGAAGCTCAACCTTGGTGTTGGGGCTTACTGAATTGAAGAGCTAAACCCTTATGTGCTTGATGTTGTTAAAGAAGGTTAGCTTTCCTTTTCTTTGTCAATTTGGTATTTGTCTCTTCAACAACTGTCTGGTGTTTGCCTTTCTTATTGATCAATATTCTTCTTTAGAGATTATATCAAATTAGTTTCACTGAGAACCTTTTGTTTTTGTAGGCGGGCGAAAATAAAGAGGTATCCAGATGTACTCAAACATACAGCTGATTTTATTTTATACTCCAATGTTTATGTAACTCATATCGATTATGTTATTTATTAGTACCTCCAATTGAAGGTTTAGCCAGATTCAACAAGGCGACTGCAGAGTTATTGTTTGGAGCTGACAACCGCCGTATGATAACGGATCAAAAAGTACGTGTGGACATAGCACTTCTGCTATTTACAACAAGAAATTAACTTTGTTCCCTGCTATGAAGGTTTATTTAAAAGATAATTGTTAGACTTACTTTTCCAACTTTTGGAAAGCAATTTTCAGGTTGCGACTGTCCAAAGTCTTTCAGTTACTGGTTCTCTTTGTTTGGTTGTTGCAGTCATCGAGCTATATTTTCCTGGAGCAAAAGTTCTGATACCGTCACCAACTTGGGGTTTGTGATGTTACTCTCATATATTTTTTGTTTTCTTTGCATCAAGTGTTTCAACTTCTCATGTCCATTATTCTTTTTGCAAGTAATCACAAGAATATTTTAAATAATGCTAGAGTCCCATGGTCTGAGTACCAATATTATGATCCCAAGACAGTTGGTTTGGATTTTGAGGGAATGATATCATATTAGAGTTAGATCTTGACCAGGTATGTTAAATTTAAATACGTTGATCTTTTGGGATTGCTATATTAATGCTAAATGAACTTAATGTTTGTAAATCTTTCAGTAAATTATTCTCTTATTTATAACTTTAAGGAATAATTTATCGTTTCTCTTACATTTCGTCAAGGTGGTTTTGAAGATTGCATGTAAATATGTGCTACCCAGTGCTAAAACATTAGAACTCATAGATGAATCACACTAAATGAAAAAAATAAAAGAAGAAAAATGAAGATGAAAAAATGCATAAGACATGCCAAACTCCTAAAAGTTGTTATATGAATATAAGGAATATAATCTCATCATGCGTAGGAAATTGATATACTATTTTCCGTTTCACTTTCTTCTAAGTTATGTATTGATAATCTCATTATATAATAAAACATGTCTCTGTACATGCATTGGTTTTATAATGCAAGAAGCCCCTGAAGGATCATTTATTTTGCTTCATGGTTGTGCTCGCAACCCAACTGGAATTCACTTAACTCCTGAACAATGGGAAAATTGCTGATGTCATTCAAGAGAAAAACCAGATTCCATTTTTTGATGTTGCATACCAGGTATATATTACATATTTCAGCTGCAGGATTGATATTTGTGATAGCTGACTAGAAATGTGTGAATTGCAATATGAATCAGCAATAATTCATGTGTGGTTTGTTTTTGTAACATCAACAACAGTGGTTATTTTTTAATCTTAGGAATGTTGAACTGCAATACGATGGTTATTTTTGTATTTTATTTGCACAACCATTTCTGAAATTATCATGATAACTTTGGAGGTCACAAGTTCTGAATCTATGATTGCTTTGTCCATTTCCAAAATCATTTCAAATAATTCACTTGAGTAGGGTTAGTGTCTTCCTTATCTTCCAATAATTTCTTTTTTTTGTCTGTTCAAAGTGAAAATATGACAGATAAGTGGCATGTTTACATGACGAAGGATATTATGTGACTTTGTATTCATTTCTATGTATTCTTTTCGCATTTCATGCTATGGGATATGAATACTATTGTCAAATTTCAATTAAATAAAAATATGCATTCATTGAAGTACTAAGTGTGCTTAATGCTTTTTGTGATGTATAATGCTGCCACTTATCTAATGATTTTTTATTTGCACTGTTGCACTTATAAGTACAAATGAGATAAGCACTTGCTTGATAAGTTTCCCCCAAAATGCGGATATTGGCTAACTATTTACTTCAAATGCAGTCCTTGCCACATGCTCCATATTTGATTTATTTCATTGTTGAATATATTGCCTAATGTTTTATTTCAGTAACTCCACAGCCCTAGATATGATGGTTCACTAAAAATGTTGGGTATTTCTCCAAACATATCAAACATTCATCATGAGTCATTTCTTTTTCTTATTTTTTTAAAAAAAAAGAAAAGAAAAGAAAAGAAAAACGCCCAATTTAATTTGCAGTTGTGGTGCTCTACTCTTTTTTGTAGATGAATTATGGATATCCTTTGGAACCTCCCAAAGTGCAGTTCGCTACAAGGGTATGGTAGGAAGAAATTGTTGTAATGTGTTATTATTTGCATACTTCACTTGCAAAGTTGATAGCATTTTATATAAAATAATGATTGACATGGAACCTCTGTGTATGTGAAGTAACGATTGACAAGGGGGCAGATATGGAGGACTGTTGACGTTCGAAACAAATTGTTGGCAACTTTTGACCTATACCGTCTCATTGAAATCGCAGAATGCGGATTTTGTTGTTTTAGTTATTTTTTGACTAACATAATTTTGAGCAAAACAATATTCTATATTAGTCTGTATTTCTGTTTTTTATGCAAATCTAACGAAAATGGGTTTAAAAAACCGTTCACAATATATATATTATATTTGATAATATATATATAAAATATTAAAAAGACACCACAAATGAGATGATACAGGAAAAAAAAGATGATAGCAATGGTAAGAACGAATGGAAAGATAGAGAAGATATAAAATCGAGCTAGAAAAATAATAAAAAATCCAAAATTTGGGAGAAAAAATAGGGTTAAAATATAAGTCATAAAATTGTCATTTATTAAAGGAGAGTGAAAAAAAATAAAAATATCTTTTAGTTTAATAAAAGAATTTAAAAATCTAAAATTTAAAAAGAATATTAAAAAGTCTTTTATAAAAATAATGGAGTATAAGTTGTTCTCAAAAAAATTTCTTCCTAATTGGTACATTTATATATAGTATAGATAGATTAATTTTCCCACTTTATAGAGTTTTAAATAAGTAAATAAGATATCTTAAATAAAAAAAAAAGTAAATAAAATAATCCATACAGCGTAGTAGATAATAATTAATTTTCAGTTATTTTTTGTTATATTAAATTTCAAACTCCCAAAAAACGACAGATATAACCGCCCAGTGGAGTTGTTGAGGCATTCATTTGTGCCGTCCATGGAGACAAACAGGCGGCGGTGCATTCCACTGTAAGAACCACTTCTCAAAAGCAAAAGATAAGCCAAATCAGGGGCACTTTAGTAATTACGTGGATTGCGGCTCACTTTCTTCTTTTTTCCCCTTTTTTTTTTTTTAAAACCTTATTTTCTTCTATCTTGACTGGAAAACGAAAGGCAAGAGCAAAGAAGCATTGCTAATCGGTAAAATTCCGCATTTGCCGCAAAATTATATTCAGATTTCAAAGCCTTTAAATTATTAAAATTCATTATTCTCCTGATCCGAGATCTTCCTGCCTCCTCCCACTTTCTTTATTTACACTCTAAACCAAGCTTGAACAAATAACACCTACACATCGCAGAACAGAAGCACAAAACGACTCCGTTTCCTCAGCACCAAATCCGGATATTTATGATTTTCAGGTCCGTTGCCTCGGGATTGTAAAGTTTATCGACCTTTGTTTCTAAATCATTTCACAATGAATTTCTGGACTTCTTTTTTTAGTGTGAATCTGGAAATGGTTGTTTATTGTTATTGGCTTATTGTTATAGTTATTTCTGGATAGTTGGAGAATTTGGAAGTGGAATTTGAAGAATCTGCATTATGTACGTGTAATTATAGATTTGTTGATGCTTAAATCAAGTTATGTCTATATCTAGCACTCTCTTTCCTTTTTTTGACACCGTGTACGAGTTCTTAATTCCTCTTTGTTTTCTTTTGGTTTATTAAATTGTTCATTAATGTATTACCTTTTCAGGTCGCTGAAGGCGCGGCGAGTTCATCCGCCTGGTAGCTGATAATCTAAATTTGGAAGAGGAAGTTTGTGGTTTGCTGGTCATTTTCGGAAATGGATTTCAACTAGGGAAATCTGTTTATCAGTGGAGATTAATTAATTTATTTCAGTTTATTGTAATCCACATGTTTCATATTTGCTTATAGAATCTTCTTGATTTGGAAGCAATGAATCTGGATTCACCAAAGAGCCTTCCGGGTTTGGTCTCATTACCACGCTCGCTATCTTCCATGGCAGTCTCAATTGGAGGCCTTGCCATTTTCTTGGTTCTTGGTTCTTTGCTTCTGGTTTCTTATCCTATAGGTTCCACGGTACATGGGTATTTTTATGGTGTTGCTAATTCTAATAAATTGGTTTCGCCCGACTATTCTGCAAACGGATATGGCTTTAATACTAATATAGATGTATTGAATAGAAATGCCACATCTGGATCTAGTTTAGAAGCAGCCGTTAGTTCTAGCAGTGTAAATGATAGTGTAAATAACATTGATAAAAATTCTTTGCCATCTAAGCCTAATCTACAAATTACCTCTTCTGATGCGAGACAACAAGAGGGTGCCAAGAAGATGGGTAGTTCAGTTGATTCCAGTACTGAGAAAAATATTTTTTATAATAATTCCGGTGTTGAAGATAAGAGATTAGATGAAACTAGCCCAGATACTTCTCCAGATTCTAAATCAGAGGCTGCTCCAGTCATGTCTGCTGTCTCTGGCAATGCAACAAAGATTGGTTTAGATGATAATGGTATCTATTCTGTTATTTTACAAAAAAATTTTTGCTTATCTTTCAGTATTATTTGACTTGCTTTTTATATGGAAATAATTTTTAGAAGTTTCTTGGTTGAAATGTTTACTTGCGTTTTGTATTCTCTGTATTAGCATTTGCTGATTCGATTAGTTTCTATAAATGCCTTACGCTGACGTTTTAGCTACCGTTTTATTGGTTATCCCGGGATTAACTTATTTGTTGTTTCAGTTAGGTTTCTAGTGAGATTAACTTTCATTTTTGTTACCTTTTCTATTTCCAATTATTATATATATATATATAGATTTTTTTTTTTTCAGCAAAGACTAATTGAAATTTTTACAATATATTCTATTGCAATTACTGTTGATCTGCTGCTTGTAAAAGTATATAAATTCACAAAATAAGTTTATGTTTATATTCGCAACATTCACTGCTTCTTTCTTCTTATTAACATGAAAGGAAGATCTGCCATTAATTTATATAATTTTTTATCAAGAGTTAAGATTGCAATTTTTTGCTTTATATTTTAATCTTACTATTAACTGTTAGTGTGATTAGTATCAAAACCCATAAGACATAACCTCTTAACATTAAATATAGTTAAATGTCAGAGAAATTCTTAGGTAGACTATGTCTACCATATCATCCATAGATTAATCCAATCATTAAATGACACGTATGAATATTGCATTTACTTCAACCAATGAGAATAAAACAATTAAATATATGTCAATGAGTGATTGGATTGGTCTGTGAATGACTTGGTAGATATAGTGTACCTAAGAATTTCTCTAGTAGTCAATCAGGTTCAGGCTAATGGTTTTGACCTCCCTGCAAGATGCAAAAACTCAAATCCTGGATTTGAACCCAGACAAGGGTGGGGAGAGCCTTAGAAGAGGATGAAAGTTATTGCAAACACGCAGCCTCAATCTTAACAAGTAGACTTTGTGCCATAATCTTTTTGAGGTGCAAAAACAAGCATTGATTACAACATATTATCTCCTTTTGTATAATTTATTTGTTCTCTTTTTTGATTCTCATGTGACTTTGTCTTGGAGTCTGCAAATATTTGCAAACTCAATCAATAATTTCTTGTACATTCTTCACAAACAGCTTTTGGCCTGAATAGGAAAAATATCTGGCTTCATTTTTGTGTCCAAAAGGATGTTACACATGATAGTGTTCTGAAATTCTTTCATGCAAAAAGTTCTGGGTTTCCTTTCATTATCACCTTTTGTCCTGATCTGTTGAGATTCTAATTTGCTCTTTCGCTTGCAAACCAGTAGGTTGTGATCTGTACCACGGAAGTTGGTTTTATGATTCATTGGGACCTCTATATACAAACAACACATGCCCTGTCCTGACACAGATGCAGAACTGCCAGGGGAATGGAAGGCCTGACAAGGAATATGAGAATTGGCGCTGGAAACCCTCTGAGTGTGACCTTCCACGATTTGATGCCAAGAAGTTTCTGGAATTGATGAGAGGGAAGACTCTAGCTTTCATTGGTGATTCAGTTGCCCGAAACCAGATGGAATCAATGTTGTGCCTTCTCTGGCAGGCAAGTTTGTAACTCCCTTAGATGTTCTTTATTCATGATAAACTTTTGGCTTCATATTGGGGTGGGATTTGTGGATACGTCTTTATTTACAGATATTTACATCCTAAATGAATTGTATCTATCACTGTGAATGACAAAATATTTTTCTTGTTTCCTTTATAACTTATAAGCATGCACCATATATCTGATAGTTGATAAAATTTAGCCAATGTCGTTTAGAGGTTTGTAAGCTTTTCATTTGGTTTTCCCATTTGTTAATCTGAGTTTTGTTGCCATTTCATTTTTTTTTTTAATTTCTGTGACTGTTCTCGAATGCTGTTCTTATTAAATTAAATAGTCCTTACATTACACTACAGGTAATTTTGTGATTAAATTACTTTCGCTGTTCTGTTATATGTTACTCATGAATAAATTTCTGATACATATTCAGGTGGAAGTTCCAAAAAACAGGGGGAACAAAAGAATGCAGCGATATTTCTTCAAGTCAACATCTACCATGATTGTTCGTATATGGTCCTCTTGGCTTGTTCACAAAACATCAGATCCTGTCGACATTGCACCGGAGAGTGTTGTCAAGCTCCACCTTGATGCTCCAGATGAGGATTTTATGCAATATATCACAAGTTTTGATGTGATTGTTCTTTCCTCAGGCCATTGGTTTGCCAAGCAGTCTGTCTACATGTTGAATAATGAAGTTATGGGAGGACAGTTGTGGTGGCCAGACAAGTCTCGTCCCATGAAAGTTAACAATGTCGAAGCATTTGGTATATCGACAGAGACAATTCTCACATCTGTTGTTACCCATCCAAATTACACAGGGCTGACAATTTTGCGGTCCTATTCACCTGATCATTATGAAGGTGGAGCCTGGAATACTGGGGGATCATGTACTGGAAAGGTAAACCCTCTATCTCCGGGAGAATTGGTTGAAAATGGATTTACTGATATAATGCACAAAAAACAAGTAACAGCTTTTGATCGTGCGATCAAGAAGGCAACAAATAAATCAAAGTTGAGATTGATGGATATCACCGAACCTTTTGGTTATCGTCATGACGGGCATCCAGGTCCATATCGAAGCCCTGATCCAAATAAAATTACGAAACGTGGACCAGATGGACGGCCTCCGCCACAGGATTGCTTACACTGGTGCATGCCAGGTCCAGTTGATATCTGGAATGAACTTGTGCTTGAAATAATAAGGAGAGAATATGAGAACAAACAGAGCTCTTCTGAATGAGACAGGAGCATTTGGTTGCCCCTGCGTATTTCTTGCTTCAGTAGTTGACAAGATAACTTGTTCATCTAGGATCAAGGTTAGCCTAGGCCTCTGTGTTTTTGGAATTTCCAGAAAGGTTAGAACATCCCTAATAATGATTTTAGCTCTTTATTTTATTATAAAAAAATTAACTTTATTTTATCTGCTCCAATAATATTTTTTATTTTATTTTTTATTAATAAAATTATTTAGAAAAAATGAGGAAAGAGAATAAGAGATAAAAATAAAAAAAATGAGAGAATAAATAACAAAATGAAAAATAAAAAAATATTATTTATGAGTTATTAATAGTTTTTAAATTTGAAAAGAAAAAATATAAATTTTAGAAAATAAGATTGATAAAAAATAAGATAGAAAAATTATTAAAATATATAAAAAATTTTAAATTTAACTAAAGAGAAAAATAGACACACTACTGATAAGGATAATGCTAAAAATATTGATGGGATAATGCTAAAAATATTGTTGAGATGTCATCTGCGGTAACGATGCACATTGGGTGGTGTATGTAAAGGCCGTCATTTTTTTGTTCAGATATCGGGATAAAGTTTAGTATTTATATGTAAGAGAAAGTCAGAAAGGTGAGATATTCATTGGATTCTCTGTTGTTTCATTGCTTAATATGAATAAAAAGCTTTCTTCATTCTTTCCTTTGTTTTGGTTTTTCAAACACTTTTCAACACTAATTTCATGATTAATTGTTAAAAAGGTATAAATTTTTAACAATAATTTTTATTTTTTCTCCCATTATTTTTCCTTATAAATAGCTAATAAAGAGATAAGTGCCGGAAGATAAACAGCATTCCTAGTCTCTCCTGTGGCATTTGGTGCGGAATTATTCTACTTGGGAACAGAGTTGTTTTAACTTTTCCAGATGGGCAGAGTTAACAAGTACATAAGACTCGACCATCTGACGAAGGAAGACATGCTGAGCCCGGAAATGTTGGGGACGACAGAAATAAGGATCCTCGGACATGGTTAAGTAGTTACAGAGAGCTATGAGCAAGTCATAGCTTTACTCGGACAAACCAGCAGCTGTGTAGGGTGGCATCAATAGTAGATTTTGCTAAATAAGAGGGTAATTAACCATCTTTTATAGTCAAATTTACTTGAGCTGACAAGATAATATGTCAGCAACTGAAAATGGCATTGCTCTAGTGTTTAAAAATTACTAATTTTTTAAGCTTTAGTTAATTAAAGCATAATTTTATAGGGTTAATATTCGAAAAAATGTAAAATTTTAGGAAAAGTGTTTTTTTGAAAGAAAAATTTTCATTCTGTTAATGGTTCAGAATATATATGAAAGTTGAAAAAATATACAGCTTTTTTCATTCGAAATTTTATTACTTTTTTGTCGTAAAATTTACTATCTCTGCCATTAATTAATTATTATTAAATCACTTCTTATTAAATTTCCAAGACGGACCCCAACCTTTTTCTTAACCAAAATTTATACTTTGAATTTTGCAATTAAAATATTAATTATTAATTAAATTCACAATATTATATTATATTACATTACATAGTATAGCTTTTATTATAATTTAATTTTCCATAATTTTCTACTTTATTTATTTCTCTTCCTTTTCTTGCAAAACCCTAAATTCATTTCCTTTCCAGAATTTCTGCATTTTTTTTTTTGCATTTTCCTCTGTAATTTTATTATTTTTTTGGTATCTTTATGAAAAATTTCAGTCTAGAGTGATCACCACTGAAGCTCTGTGCATTCTCTGCAATGGCGGAGATTCAAGGCACAGAAATCGCTCTGCTGTTGTAATTTGTATTATTTTGTTTCTCATCTTTAAAGTTTGACAGTTAGTTCTTAGTTTTTCTGGGAACTGAACTAGCTGGTTTGATTGTTAGAGAATTTTGTATTTGGATGCTGTAATTCTAGCACTTGAGCATCATAAAGTTTTGATTGTGAAATTTGATTTTTTTTCTTTTAATTATTTTAGGGTTTTGAGGGTTTAAGGTAGGGTTTCACGTGATCTATGAGTGATGGAGGCAACCGAGGGAATAAGTTCAGGGGTGCCGATGAAGGGAGACAAAGCTCCAGAGAGTTACAGTGTGGCCCCCCGAACTGAAAATTCTATCCCTAATCCTAATCCTAATCTCGATCCTAATTCCAACCGCAATCCAAATTCTAACACTAACCCTGACCCTAATCCCAACCCTAATCCTTACTCTACACAGTTAGGTGGGCCCATTGTGACTGCCTCGCCGGCCAAGAAGAAAAGAGGGAGGCCAAGGAAGTACGGACCTGACGGCAGACTAGCTACGGCTTTGTCGCCGATGCCGATATCGTCTTCGATTCCGCTCACCGGAGATTTCTCCTCGTGGAAACGAGGTAGGGGATCGGTCAAGAAGCAACATAAATATGAATATGAGAGCACGGGTAAATATCTCCGATCCTCATTCTCTCCTAAATTTTGAATTTTGTAAGTAGTACTATTAGTCATGTTTTTTTAATGTGTCACTATTCGATTTGGAATCAATGAGTTTGATGATATGGTGCTGTATCGATAAGCTGGTTGTAGCTGATGATGTGTTTAATCTTATTTTTAAATAATTTACATTGCTGGTTATGTGAAATCTTTGGTGGGTCTAGATTGATCTTTTGGTTTTGGAGAGTTATGGAGAATATTTGCTGGGTTTTGATGTGAGAGCAAGAGTGGGACCATTAGTTCTGATTTTTCTGTTCCCCATATATGGAAGTAATGGTAGAGGTGAATAAGATGAGTATTTGATGATGACACTGTGGTCTGAAGGAATCTTTTTCTTCTAGATGGAATACTGTACTTTTCTTGCCTTTTGTGCGAGGATAATAGTACTGTATCACAAGAAAACCTGATGGAATATTTCTTATGGTAAATATCTGAGATTAGCTGCTATGACTGGAACTATATCTGTCTTAAGCTACTAAATTATTTTAAAGTCAGTTAACTTCAGTCCTGAAGATCAAAACAGGAAACTTCAATTTTCCGTGAAGTCTGAAGAGGGGGAAAGAAGAACGGAAAACAAAGCAACAGAATGAACTCGGCCCTAAGTTTAGAATTAATATAGCCTAGGTGGGGTGTGCTTCAGGGAAAATAACTATAATTGTTCCGTCAAAAGTGCTGCAATCCATTTGCCTGAGTATCACTAGCATCATAGGAAAAGATTTTTTCTTTTGTGCAAAAAATTTGTGCATCATTTATTTGGTTGGCACATTACTTGGGTTGAATCATTTAAATACTTTTTAGCTGTGATATGCAATTGCAAAAATTTGAGGTTCTCTAATGATCTTATGCTAATTCCTTAAGTATTTTGTTGTAGGGGAGAGAATAGCATACTTTGTTGGTGCGAATTTCACACCCCATGTTATCACAGTTAATGCTGGTGAGGTATGCATTCAAATTTGTGCTGGATGATTTGTTGTCTATGATCATCAATGAAGATTCATTTGGCATCATTTCAGCTCTAAGTTACTTTATTTTGACTATAAATATTCTAGGATGCATAATGCACCTGGCTTTTGGGAAAATAAAAAATTAATGCCGGGTTACATATATTTGATGGCTTTTGTGCAATGAAGCAAATGAATTATTTTGCTTCTTCCTGTAATGAGTAAAAATGTGTCAAATATGGCACCCTGTACCCAACTGTATATCTGCCGAGTCAGAGAGTGTCACATGACCTGTAATGTTGTTTCCTAACTCAAATCAGTTTACCCTATTATTATGTGATGAGTATTAATATTAATTTAGCAAGACACAATTACACACCACATCAAATAAATTCATTAAATTTCTTCTCATTAAGTTTCGGCCCAAGCTATTTTCATGCATTTGCTTTTATTTAACTCAACCATCACTCATTCAAGTGCACTTATAATAATTTACAACAGAAGACAGTAGCTCAAGAACAAGTTCCCATACTCATCAAGCCATTTGCTAATAAATAACTATACCAAGCCAAATCAATTCTCTATATTCCCATTAAAGCTTTGCCAAGGAAATTTTACAAGCACTCATTCAAGATGCAATTAAATGTTCTCAGTCAAAAGATTCATGTGCCAACAACCCTTGAGGCATTGATTATTTCCATCTACCATTTTCTTTGATATTTGGGATTTGGCCGTGATTTTCCCTGATATATAATTTGTTAAAAAAGGTGACTCAGTTCACTGTCCTAATGTTTCTGATTTTTCTTTTTCTGATTGTCTCTGTTTCATATGCTTCCTTCTATTGTAGGATGTTACAATGAAGGTTATGTCCTTTTCTCAGCAAGGAGCTCGAGCTATATGCATTCTCTCTGCAAATGGTACAATCTCAAATGTCACACTTCGTCAGCCTACTTCTTCTGGTGGTACTCTAACATACGAGGTATAGCCCTTCTTATTCTTTAATGTAACTATATATAAACAATTTTTTAATGACAAATTAATACTGTGAGAGCAGTTCTAGAACATGACTTCCAGTCTTAAATTTAAATGGCATGCTAGTCAGTTAGAAACTTAATATCGACAACTTGGTGATTTTTAAGGATATGGATATAACATACTACACTCCTGCTTGTTTCATGTTTTGGGTTTGGCATTTTTTTAATTTTATCCTGTTATGTTAAATTCTGAGGATATGAATTAGATGAGACCAACACAATGCTGCTTACCTCTCTCAAGTGCCTGACATGCACTTATTTTGTCTGAGTAATCAGTAATTAACTACTAATTTATTCTCACTTTGAGCTGTTGCTGTGATCTAAAAGAAATATGCATTATCCTCTTAGGATGCCTTGGCATGTGGATTCAATTCTATTTATCTATTTTCACAGTAAACACATGGCTATCTCTTATGCACTTTAGGCATTAAGAATCTGATGCTACATTCCTCTCCACACACCAATATTCTTTGCAAATTCCTTTTACTAGTTAGGTGACCATATGTCAAGCGTATTGATGTGGTTGCCAAGATCTTATTTCAAGGTGGCATTATTCATGAGAAAGCAGTAAACCCCTTTTTAATTCCTCTCCCAGGGTCGTTTCGAGATACTTTCCTTATCTGGATCATTTATGCCAACTGACAGTGGAGGAACAAAGAGCAGATCTGGTGGGATGAGTGTCTCTTTGGCAGGTCCAGATGGTCGTGTTGTGGGTGGTGGACTTGCTGGTATGTTGGTAGCTGCTGGCCCTGTGCAGGTAATATTATTTTATTACAACTTATATGAAAGAAAGGGAAGAACAGTGGTTCATGTTGTTGCTAATGAGATAAGTGTTTCACTCTCTCAAAATATTACTTAAAAAGGGAGTGAAAAAAAAGAGAAACTTTCACAATGTCAAAAGTTGCCTTATATTTGTCATCCACTGATGAAAATCAATGTTCGCATTTCTTTTTCCCCCTTTTTCAGCATTTGCTGCTAAGTATCACAATTTAACTGCATTTTATTGAATTGTTTTGAGTGCATCAGGTTGTTGTGGGCAGTTTTCTGCCAGGTCACCGGCAGGAACAGAAACACAAGAAGCAGAAAACTGAAATTGCACCAGCTGTTAGTGTTACTCCTGTAAATGTTCTCTCTTCAGAAGTGATGAAAGGGGCATATGGTGGAGTAAAGCCAGTTCTCATATCAGCTTCAGCTTTCCTCGGTGACAATTCAGTTTCTATTAACCCTATGCAGGCCTTTAGGAACTCAACTTCTGACAATAGAACTTCTTCTCCTGAAGATGAATCAAAAGGGCTCGACGAGGTGTCTAGCTGATGTCTTTTATATAATCTGGTTGTATCATCATTGTTTTACTTGATACACAACGGAACATAGGATTATTCAACCTTGTTGGAGACCTCGTATAAATGAACTGGCTATTACTGAAAACAGATTAGGGTTTTAACACTATGGCTTTTAATGCAGAAGTGTACTCTTTGTTGTTAGCTTTAGATAGGATTACAGTTGTTAGGATCATTTGTGGCCATGGCGGCTGTGATGTATTTTGCAGAGTATTGCTGTTGTTGTGGAAGATGTGTTATATGAATCCTGGTTTGTCATTCTTCTGATCAAGAAGTGTGTTGCTGTTGTTGTGGGAGATGTCTTTTTTTTTTTTTTTGTGCGAACTATATGTGTTTTCGGTCTATATATTAATAGGTAGAAACTAATTTAGTTCGTGCCGGCTAGTAAAGAATTCGTGTTTGTCTTAAATGGAGACTAAATTTTCATATTCGTTTGGCTGCCCTCGCATGATATTGTGTTGACAAATTTTTTATATAGATAAAAACATTGGAAAGAAAACCTGCTAAAATGTCCGCTAACAACTCAATAAATTACATAATATCCGTTTTAAGAATTGAATCCACCGGCTGATTTTTAGCTTGATGAATTCAATAATAACGCCTGCTGGGTTTCGGCCTTTTTTTTCTCCTTTAGAAAAAGAATTTTATTTTTTTAAAGGAAAAAACAAAACACCAAAAGAAAAGAACTCAATTTTTTGATCATGATGAATCATCGTTTGTATAAATCAAAGGTATCCTTCCCCAACAGATAAGATAATTTTGAAAAACTATTTCTTTCTTTTAAACCCTAACTATGCATCCAGTTTCGGCAAGTGGAAAGCTTAATACATAAATATTTGTAGCTTAATCAGACAATCAACCCACGAGCTTAATATGTCAAGTTCGAATTTAAATTTTTTAATTAAAATTCCATCGTCTGCAACTCTCTTCCATATGCCCTTCTTCTTCTCTTTTGTCTGATTCATTTAAGAAATTACAATGGCTCTTCAAGCTTAGTTTTCCTGACGCTGATGGAGTTGATGGTGGGGGCTCCGTTGAATGTAATGGGCCTAAATAAGAAATCTGACATCTGGGCCAAGCCTTTATGCCTCTCATAATTTTTTCCGAAGGCCTCCTATCAAATCCACCATCTTCAAGCAAATTATAAGATGGATCCATGAACAAGGAGTCCTTTATACGTAAGAGATACTGTAGCAATTTTATAAAATAAAATAAATTTATAGTGACAATTTTGTAATATTTACAAACTTTTTTTTTTAGTATCTCATACATGTTCCTTTATTAACTGCTCTAAATTCATTATATAGTAAGTACAAGTTCATTGAATCTTGACTACATATTCATTAAATTTGAATAACAGATTGCTTACCTTTTAGTTAAAACTGAAGGTTAAGTGGAGATTCATCGAATATTAACCACAAGTTCATTTACTGTTAACTATTGGTTCATTAACTTGTTTAATTTTTGTGTGTTTGTTTGTTTAGTTGTAAATTATAGGATCATAATTTTTATGTATTGTATCAATAAGTGTTAGTGAACCTGTCATTGAAGTTTTAATGAATTTGTATTGTATAATAAATGAACTTATAATTAACAACCAATGAACCTATAGTTAAAACTTAAATTTAATAAACTTGTAGTTACAGTCAATAAATCTGTAGTTAAATGAACTTGTATCTAAGAATCAATGAACCTTATGTAGTTTAATATGATTAATGTGGGAAAAGTAATGAAGCTATAGTTAACAGTTAATGAACTTGTAGTTCACACTCAATGAACCTTTACTTATTATGAGTTTAAAATAAAAAATAATGAAAATGTCACTCATTTGTAGTTAAGACTCAATAAAGCTATAGTTAACACTTGATGAACTGTAACAAATGAACATGAAGAGGTTGAGATACTCAAAAAAAAATTTGTAAATATTATGAAATTGTCACCGTATTTTTATTGCTAAAAAGAACCTTTTACACATGTAATATATTCTTAATCCTTATTGCTAAAAGGACAGGCTCATAGTATAACAATCTCATCTTCGTACTCTTAAAAGAAGAAATATGAATAAAAATAAATAACAACTATTTTAAGGAATTTGCACAATGATATCCTATATAAATCTTTTTGTTTTGGAAAACACATGAATATGAATTTCATTAATAAGAATTTGTGATATTTGTATATAATTCAAAAATATTTTAATGCCCAAATATAAAGTGATTAATCAATTGTTAAATGGTTGTTTAGTGATATATATATATATATATATATACTTTACTGCATAAAATTACTGAATCTACCACTCATTGTCTCACTATTTTGCTTCCATTGTACATGCCCTCCTCCTTCTGCATTTGGGTTATAAGATTTTTTTTCTTTCAATATTGTATATATAAAATTCAAATTAGTTGTCAAGTCTAAATATATATATAAAAAAAAAAAAGAAAACAATAATTAAAGTAGAGTTGAAGATTGGGGAATGTTATAATATGGTAGATGCGGTTTCTAATAAAAAGTTGGAATCCCACTATACCCACCCACAAAAAAGAGAAGTATTATATAACACAAAGGCTCACAAATCACAATTAAAACACATGCATCAATACGTAAATATATAAATATCATTCTTTTTTTTTTGTCTCAATTAATTATTAATAATCATGAGATTCCATTTGCTCCACACAATTTTGAGAGATAATGACTTGGTCATTGATTACGTTTTATTTTTAATTATTATCTTCATTTATAATTTTTCTATAAATTATTTTAATGATCTATATAAGTCATAAAATATATAAAAAAACTTATTTTTTATTATATTGATATGTGCAAAAATATTAAAAATGATTCAATTTATAAATTAATAATTATTTAAATAAGAAAAATCTGAATTAAATTTAGTTGATAGTATACAAATTATTTCTGTTTGATGCAAATAAATATTCAAATGTCCCTAACCTCCAAAAAGGACATCAACTACAACTACCACAAAACACTAGAATATAAAACAAAACTGACAAAGTAACTTCCCTAACCCATTGGAAACAAGCAATCTAATTTTGAATGCAAAGGGAAGTATCAAATAATTTTTCAAGGAATCTTATAGTTTGAATTGTGAAATTGTAATGTTTCAAATTTGGAAAATTCAAACTAATAATTTAATATATTAAAGTTTTTGCCTAAGAATATTATTTGAAATTGTGTTTTAAGAAATGATTGTATTTTGATTGTTTTTAAAGTTAAGTTCTTTCATTTTCAATTGAATGTGAGAGTGACATCTCTTACACCCTTATAACTTGAAAGGAAATCGCATTCATATTCGATTATCAAGGGCTAAATATTTACATATTGACTGACTATATATGCATGAAAATTTATAAATCTCATTAGTTAATAAATGAAAAAGTAAAAATGATTAATGGGTCATTAATTTCAGTAAAAATAAATTAACATAAAGAAAGATATTGGTAACCTTATAATTTATAAGAATCTTAGGTTTAAAAAAAATTTAAGAACCTTTGTTAAAATGTCATACCTAAAGTAATAATTTTTTTTTTATTAAAGTTAAAATTTCCTACTCTAATTTTGTATAAATGAAAATCTATATATATATATATATTAAATATTTACTTTTTAATCAGTAAATTAGCCGTTTACGTTAAAAACAAATGAAATAGAGGGTGGGGCCATAGGGAATTTGTATAAAATCTTAATAATATTGGAATTAGACAGAAGAAATTTCACTTTAGGTTGGGACGTCACCTCCTAATGTCTAAAACAATATATACTTTATTGACTTTTAGGGCAAACCCATATACCTGCCAATGCCATTTTTATGTAATCCTGACGTTTTCAATGCTTTCTTACTTTGTTTCTTTCGATCTTTAAGTAATTTTATAATTACAATAATTAAACCAAATGAAATCATTAACTTGTAATCATCAAAATACCCAAGGATCCAAGAAACTCATTTTCAATTTTGCTTATATTAATATGTAAATATTTAGCATTATTTTCAGCCACAAAAATATTCCACATCAAACCTAAATTTATATAGGAGTTGAAATAATAAGGTTAAAAGTTTAAATATTTATATATATGGGCTAATAATTTTATTGATTTATATGAAAAAAATAAATTGTTTCTATTATTCTCGATATTAAAATTTTAAGCTATTTTACTTTAATACTAAAATTTTGGTCAAATTATTTAATATATGACATGGAGTCGTAATAGCTTATTTACCCTTTAACTAGATGTATTGAATTCGATTTCTAAATTTAAAATACTTTTTTAAATTTAGACCCAAGAATCTATATTACAGAGTATTTTAAATCAAACAAATTTTTTGTCAAATTGGTTTCATTGTTTTCTCGAATTTCAAGCCATTAATATATATTGTAAAGTTTCAGTATAGACATGATCTTTTATTTTATGTCATGGGAGGAAATTTTGTATTTTTGGCTAATTTTTTATTTTCAGCAAAATAAAAGTTACGTAGGTTAAAAATTTTTGGAGGGTAAATAGGAATTAAACTTTAAGAGAAAATATAAAATCATAATAATGAAATTGTTGCTTGTGAAGGAACAGTAGCTTTTAGTTGATGTTATGATTGGGAAATTTCGGTTGCGATGATACAATTGTTATTGGGCCATGCTTTTGATTTGAATAAAGCGAGACCTAAGCTAATAGCCGTAATCAATCTCATAAACAAATTTTTTAAGTAAATTTAGTTTATTACGTTATTTAATATATATATATATATATATATATATTTTTTTATCAACTAATGGGAGGAAGGTAGGCTAGGAGGGTATTGAATCGCCTGAATTTTTGAAAATTTTTAGAAGTAATCAGTAAATTTGACATTCTTTTATAAAAAACCTTCTAACTTATCATTTTGTTTTGAACAACCGTTTACATTTTTCTCCTTTTTAATGTGTTTTTGGTATGAATTTAATACTCTTTTCTACATCTATTATTATTTTTTCATCAAATTCTATTCTTGTATAAGAAACCAATATTAAGATTTTTTAAACTAAATTCTTGCGGTCAATTGTTGAGAGCAAAACTTATTTATATTAATTTTTTTTTATCTCCATGACTATTTGATTATTTATTATATAAAGAGCCATAATTATTGATAATTTGGTTATAGTTCATGTGTAATAGCTGTTTTAAGTTACTTATATTTATGATTTTTAATTTATTTCATTTTTATATAATTAGAAAGAAAAGTTGATGTATATTATTTTATATTTTTCTAATTGGACCCGTTAAGTAAAACTATGTCAATGTTAACTAATAAAAATAAAGTAATTAAATACATATTATCATATAATTTAATTAGTTTATAAATGACATTAATGAACTCAGTTTACCAAAATATTTTTCATGCGGGTGATATAAACATCACAAGTAAAATAAGATACGTGTGTGAGATGGATGATAAGGTCACTTATTCTTAATGGCTAGAGTTTGAACTTTCTATTTACCTTGGAGTTTGAACTTTCGATATAGATCATCTCAAATTTATGTTGAATAATTAAAATAAAAAAATATGTATATATTTTTACCTTATTATAAAATTTATTCTTATTCTGGAAAAAAAATGAAATTTAATAACATTAAACTTTTCAAATATATAAAGAAGTGAAGATGTGATTATTATAAAAAGTTATATCAAATTTTTAGTAATTAATAATTTTTTAAAAATAATTTACAAAGTACTTTTCAAGAATTATATTTTTTTATTATCGTAATTTTTAAAATCAGAAAAAATTATATTTTAGCGTAAAAATCTCAATTCAGATAAGTTGTTAATCATATTTTAGTGTACCAAGTTAAAAAAAAAATACGACTCTCGTTATATGTGTTTATTTATTTATTGAGAAACAAAATATGTGAAATTGAACTTTTATTGTAAGAAACAACAAAAACTTGTAATGATATGAAAAAGGTACGGATAAATTGGTACGAAAATTTTTCAGTTTAATTAAATATTTTAAATTTGAGTTCTAAGAGTATATTTATTTTAAAATTTTTGTAGAAATATTTTACTGTATTTTAAAATTTTATTCAATACAAATAAAATTAATTTCAATATTTTAACATATAAATTAAAAATACATGTAATTCTCGCAACCCAAAAAAACTTGTCATAAGCAAAAACAATCTATAAATTAGATATCACAGAGAATCCCTCTAATAACAACGGTAATTCAGCTCTCCAATATCAATGAAAAGAGTGGGAAAAAGAAATAGAGCGTATTTGAATATCCTAAAAATATATTTTAAATTTTTTTAATTTAATTGACTGATTTTTTAATTTTTTTATAAATTATTTTTTCTAAATATTCTTTAAAAAAAATATTTATTTACTTATTTTTACTAAAAAATAATTTTTAAATTAAAAATATTTTTTTTCAAAAAACGCTTTTCCAAGCCTAAATAAGTCTATGTATTTTATTGATTTTATAACAAACAAACCTGTTAAACATAAAAGTAATAGTCGTTAGAAGATCTTCATTTGTAACAAGAATGGAAACACAAATAATATAATAATCAATATTGTTTGCAAAAAGAATTTCAGAATTTATAGCGTACTTTTGTACTGATTTATCTATAATAAAATATTATGTCACTTAATGTGTTATTTTTATTTTATTTATTTAAATCATATTTTGGTTATTTGTTTGTTATATAAAATGTTTATGATGGTGTAAAAATTTTAAATGATATATATTTAAAAAAAGATGGAAATTTTAAAAATAAATTTTTTTATTGTTTTTAAATTTAAAAAGAAAGGATATTATTTTTAAAAATTATAAGTGAAAAGTATAATTTTAAAGGCAGTTGGAATGCCATGCTATATATGAGCGTGAATCACTGTTTTCTGTCTCTTCTCCAACCTTTCTTCGTCAAACATCAATTTCACCTTCACAATCCCGCAAAAGCCTCGCTCTCTGCTCTCTCCTAAATCCACTCTTCCGTCATGGAATTCCGGTCAACATGCATCCTCCTCCGATAAATGCCCCCTCATATCGGCATCAGCCTCCAGTCCGTAAGATTGAGGTTGTGCTTTGTAAGCTCATGGATTATGAAAAGAGCTGAGCCGGTGGTGCATGAAGTGAAAATTCAAAATCGTTGACCTACACTCTCTCATTGATTTGACGCTGAATTCATTAATGGCTTCCACCAGTTCAACGCCCACTGACCCTTCTTCTTCTATACCCGAGGACACCGCAACTAAAGCCGTCAACAAACGATACGAAGGCTTAGTTACCATTCGAACCAAGGCGATCAAGGGTAAAGGAGCTTGGTACTGGGCGCATTTAGAGCCAATTCTTATTAGAAATTCAGATACTAATCTTCCTAAAGCTGTCAAGCTCAAGTGCTCCTTATGCGATGCCGTTTTTTCTGCCTCCAACCCATCACGAACCGCTTCAGAGCATCTTAAACGAGGGACCTGCCCCAATTTCAACTCCGTTTTGAGACCCAATTCCGCAGTTTCCCCCTTGCCTATATCTTCTTTGCCGTCTCCTCCTTCACATAATCATCGCAAGAGAAGCTCTCAAATGGTTACACCCTTAAATTCACTAGCTATAGTTGAGTCAACTCGTTTTTGTAACGAACTCGGTTATTCTAATCATGGGTTAAGTCAACAGCAGCATTTGATGCTATCTGGTGGAAAAGATGATTTGGGTGCATTAGCGATGTTGGAAGATAGTATTAAGAAGCTTAAGAGCCCCAAAGCCTCCCTTGGTCCTTCATTAAGCAAGGATCAGATTGATTCTGCTCTTGAATTATTAGCTGATTGGTTCTATGAGGCTTGTGGGTCTGTCTCTTTTTCAAGCCTGGAGCACCCAAAGTTTCGAGCTTTCCTTCATCAAGTAGGCTTGCCTTCATTGTCCAGGAGGGACTTGTGTGGTGCGAGGCTGGAAAACAGATTTCACGAGGCAAGGACTGAGGTGGAAGCTAGAATTAGAGATGCTATGTTCTTCCAGGTTGCTTGTAATGGCTGGAAGAGGAAAAATTGTTGTAGTGGAGAAGATAATCTGGTTAAGTTTAGCATTAATCTTCCTAATGGGACTAGTTTGTATCAAAAAGCGGTATTAACCGGAGGATCGGTGTCTTCAAAGCATGCAGAGGAAATTATGTGGGAGGCAGTGATGAGCATATGTGGGACTGCGTCGCAAAGATGCGTAGGGATAGTTGCGGATAAGTACAAAGCCAAAGCATTGAGGAATTTGGAGATTCAATATCAATGGATGGTGAATCTCTCATGTCAGGTTCAGGGTTTTCATAGTTTGATCAATGATTTTAGCAAGGAGCTTCAGCTTTTCAGGACCGTCACAGAAAATTGCTTAAAGCTTGCCAATTTTGTAAATAATAAATCGCAAGTTAGGAGTAGCTTCCAAAAGTATAGAATGCAAGAGCTTGGGTATGCTGGGTTGCTTCGAGTTCCTTCCAATAAATGCGAATGCACAAAGGACTTCATGCCTGTTTATGTGATGCTGGAGGATATATTGAGCTGTGCCCGTGTGTTTCAGATGGTTGTATTGGATGAATCATACAAGGTGATTAGCGTGGAGGAATCTATTGGTAGGGAAGTCGCTGGTCTGATTCAAAGTGAGGGGTTTTGGAATGAGTTGGAGGCAGTTTATTCACTAATGAAGCTCATCAAAGGGATGGCTCATGAGATTGAGGTGGAGAAGCCATTGATAGGACAGTGCCTCCCTCTTTGGGAGGACTTGAAAGCAAAAGTGAAGGATTGGTCTGCAAGATTTAACATTGTTGATGGGCATGTTGAGAAAATAGTAGAAAAGAGATTCAGAAAGAACTACCACCCGGCTTGGTCTGCTGCCTTTATTCTTGACCCCCTTTTCTTGATGAGGGATACAAGTGGAAAATACCTTCCTCCATTCAAGTGTTTGACTCATGAGCAGGAGAAGGATGTGGACAAGCTTATAACCCGATTGGTTTCCAAGGAAGAAGCTCATGTTGCCTTAATGGAGCTTATGAAATGGAGATCAGAAGGGCTCGATCCGCTATATGCTCAGGCTGTTCAGGTCAAACAAAGGGACACTTTGACTGGAAAGATGAAAATTGCAAATCCTCAGGGCGGCAGATTAGTATGGGAAACTTGCCTGAGTGAGTACAAAACATTAGGCAAGGTTGCAGTTAGGCTTATCTTCCTTCATGCGTCCTCTTGTGGATTCAGGTGCAATTGGTCTTCTATGAAATGGATTTGTATGCATAAACACTCAAGGGTGGGCCTTGAGAGGGCTCAAAAGATGATTTTCGTTGCAGCTCATTCCAAGCTTGAAAGACGGGATTTCTTGAATGAAGAAGAAAAAGATGGAGAGCTGTTCCGTTTAGCAGGCTGTGAGGATGACATGCTCAACGAGGTCTTTGCTGATGCACCATCAGTGTAATGTTTTTCTTTTTAACTCCTGTAGAATTTTCAAAGTGTAGGATTTATTAAATTCTTTTTCCCTTATCATTTTTTTTTTTTGAAGTTGAAGTTGTGATTAGGATGTAGGACAAACTACTGGGAGGAAATCAATCAAACAATGTACCATTGCATTGCATAGCTGCATGATTTGAATGAATCACTTATCTATTCCCAGGCTTGATCTTGGGCTTTTCTGTTTGGAAATAGTTGAAAGTTATAGAAATAGCCCATGAATGTTATTTTGCTGTAACAAATTGAAATGTTGTTGTTTAGATACTACACTGTTAAAAGCTCTGGTTTGTTAGCCTTCATCATCCTACTAATTATAATAATGTAGATGAACTGAGTAAAAGTTTAGCATTGCCTGTTTATGCATTTTGAGTTTGCAACTCTCTACATCTTTGCCTGTATTTTTACAATATGGATTTACAGGATTTTGATTCAACTATCTTACAGAACTATTGGAACTGGCATTCCCAATCAACTTTATCTGTAATAAAGATTGTTGTTGTCCAAAAACCTGGTGCTTTTGAAAATGAAGCTAGCTGTATTTATTTTTCATTACTCAAGGCTTCTGCATATTATTTATAGCAGTATGAAATCCTTGTACGGTGATTCTTCATTGAAGCCAACAGCATTATTTTTTACGTTGAGGATTTTGACAGGTTAGGCATTAATTACTCTAATATGCCTTTGTCTATTCATATCACAAAAGAAACAATTTTTATGAAATATTGAATAGGAACATGAACAGCATAAATGCTATTGATTCCGTCAAGTGCAATAAAATTTCTTCTGAAATGTTATTCGCTGACAGAAACCTCCAATGCCAGTTTTCTAATGCCATTTTAACTATCCAATTTACACATGATATGATAACCATTTCTAGAGTTTATTTGCATACAGAGTACTTTCAATAATTTTGCAATTATTGGACTATGTTATTGCTTCTCCTAACATTAGTTATAATGAAACTTACAATTAAATTGCTCCACTAATGTGAAATTATCAGAGGTTGTCCATTATTTTCCTGAATCCCAATCAATCACTGTTGAATAATTAATTACACTACCACCAGAACTATTCTCTAAATTTTTTCCTTACCTTTGACGAATTTTGAGAAATTGAAGTTATTTTTTTCTGGTCCACCTTGTTAGCCATATCCTGGCTTGTGCTTTACATATTGCAAGTGAGATGACGGTAGAATATTTCTATGTCTGAACTGCCTATCATATAGCTTTTCTAAGCTCCTTATTTTTAGAATTTTGTGAGGCATTTAAGCTATTCAACCAATGCTATGTTGTCAGCTCCTTGATACATTTAATCCTCATAATGATACGCATATGGGATGTGTACTTGATAAGTGGTCAAACCCTGATTAAGGAGAGAGCATCACTAAATATTCTGAGAGTTTCTTTTTACATTTATGCTGTCTTATGTTTAATCAGAGTGGTTTCGTACCAGTGCAGGATGCTATATTACATGTGATCTCAAGGGACTGGTGTGCAATGTCAGGTGGTGTTTATGTTATACACCAGACAATTTGACTTTTCACAGATCAGCCATCTCATGATGTCTTGAGTTAGTTTTGAAATTTAGCCAGGCATACACCCATAGATATTGCTTGAATGGAACTATTATTAATATACTTAACTTATTTAGTTTCCGTGTGTCACAAAATGAAGTTGAATGGTCTCTTCATCTCTATATTACCAATTTTGATTCCCTGGAGCAATGGTGCCAAACAGTTCGGATTAAAAATCTATTATTAATGCTTATATATTTTTTTTAAAGTTAATTATGGTTTCCTCTGTAATTTCTTAAGAGATCATTTTTGGCTGATCTTGAAGGATCAGGAATTCTTTCAAACAATAAAGCACCCGTAATTATATGACATTAATATTTATTTTTACAAGTTGAATGAAGTTAAGATGAATCTTTTGAACCTCGGGGTTTCTTTTTTCTTTTTTTTTCCTCAAATACTAGATCAGACTGATCAGATCTACAATGCAACTGTCAAATGTACTGTTTTATCTCCTATTGCATACGGCATACTTGCTGTTCTATAGTCGACAATTGAAAAATTTGTGTATTGACTGAAGCGATCACTGTTATATATATTGTATTAAGGAACTATTATCCTAAAAAAAATTTTAGCTTGAAATTTTGAGAATTATGTTTCTGCTGCAGGATAGCTTTTGTTTGAGCCAGTTGGTGTGAGTGAAGGGTAAGCCAGCTTTTGCCCTTAGGCTTAGACGACCTCAAGAGTCAACCTTGGAGGAATTCAAGAGTGAATCTTTGTTCCCAAAGCATCACAACTCACTGATGTAACTCTGCCGTATCACCTGGATTGTCTGTTTAGGAAAAGGTAGAGCCTCACCATGAGGAGTGGATGCCCACCTCAGTGCTTTGCTTGTCAAGGTCAAAGAAAAGTGAGGGCTAATGGGCCTTCTTTCCCATCACTTCTCTATCTCTGTGCTCACTGTTCATAATTTCTTTATTATTCTTTTTTCTCAAGCTTATATCTCATTATCATGGGTAACTTGTTTTTTAAAAAATTCCATTTCTTATGACGCTTTCAGGCCAGACCCTTTTGCGAACTTTTGATTCGAGGTTGAAAGTTGAAGTTTTTGTAGGGCTATCAGTTAGGCCAACATGATTGCTAAAAAAGTCTTGAGCAAAGGAGAAGCAAGCAGGGCTGTCGGCATATGAAGGCACAGGACGACTGAAAGAGATATTGTAACAAATTTGAACTGATTCTGTAGGTAATCCATTTCATTTCAGCAAATATTGTTGTCTACAACTCAGCAAGAAGGTGATACTAGTATTTCAATGCATTTGTTACTTAAAAAGTCATCTTTGTGATGCTAATTTTTGGTTTACTATCCTCCAACACTCTGTATATAGGTGCAATACCTCAGGCCTGTCCACCAATCTACTCTGTCTAGAATCAGATTTCTGATATAAGATCCAATTATAATTAGAAATTTCAATTACATTTGTGATTTTCACATGTCCTAAACTTTACTTGTGCCAGTAACATATGAAAAATTTGATTGGACTTGGCATGTATTTATTAGTCGAATTACTGAAATGCCCATAATTCATAGTTAATTTAAGTGAAAATAATACAACGTACTGAGAGAGAGAGGGAGCAGGGCAGAATTGAATTGATCATGAGGACTTTAGTATCAAGTTCTGATAGTGGAAAAACAATGTACTAGTTTGGCAATACTATCTCACTTTATGATACACCTTTATATGGCAATATTAGTAGACTATAAAGCTGATGGAATTTTGGATCCCCTCCTCTTTCTCTATCATAGGCATAAATTTACTCCACATTCATGGTGGTGAAATTATGAAAAAGAGTAATACCAAAGTGGGTTTGCGCGTTAACGTGGAAAAATATGAGAATCGATTATAAGTTGTTACTTTCATTTTTTCTATTAGAGCAAAGTCAGGAGTAGATTGAATGTATAATGCTAAATTTACCTCTGGTTTTGTCTTCGATAGAGACAGGATCCTGTTGGCGAGGCTGACAGCTTACCAACTGGAAAGGAAAACTTTTTCTTACTCGTATGGTATGAATTCGTTGGTGGCTCCACTCATGTTCTTGTTAAAAGGAAAGGAGATATAATGATTATTAATACAGGGACACTTCTTTCTTTCTACAAGAATCTTCATACTTTCAAGGCTCCCCCATGATTAATAATCTCTTTTCTTTTTATCATCCACCTTTTTCTTTCCACTTATACAAGTGTTGATTGTTTTTGAATCTGCAGATGATGTTGAAATGGATTGGTAGTATGCATTGCTTGCGGCCCTATCTTCTTTTATTTTCTGTGTCTAAGGAGTAACATTTCAATGCCTTGCTATTATGAGGTAACAAGAAATCTCGCGCTTAGTTTTCCTTTGTGAAATGTCACATTGTATCCATCATTTAGCGGGAGATTACCTTATTAAAAAAAAAAAATTGAATAATAACAAAAAGAGATATAACAATAAGGTTATTATAAGGCAGAAATATTCCTATTTGTGATGTTCAAATTTTTTTTTTCTCTTTTTTTGGTTTAGGATATAATTGAGGGACTGGGATTATTATATAAGAAAAATAATTTTTATAATTAATTTAAAATAAATAAATAAAAAATTAGTTTCATTACTAACTTAGTAATAGTGATTGAAATCATAAATGAATACATTAGTAGGAAGAGATTTTCCAAAATTAAATTTATACATCAATCATGTGGCTGTGGAATTGGGTTGGTAATAATAATGGTGCCTAGTTTGTGGGCAGCCATGAAATTAACAAAGTTATAGTTGCTGTTTTTGCAATGATGATGATTCTGCTCAAGTCTGGATGTTGAGATGTTGATTTCCATTGGATATTGGCCCTCTTCTGTTTCTTGATATTTTCTTCCCCAATTTTCTTATTTAAAATAGCCAATACCAAAACCAATTTTCATAATTTTTTAAGTTAAAACGTAGTTCTCACCATTGAGGAAATTAATAAAGAAAAGTATAAGTAGGTCCTTCAAATCTTCAATTATATCCTATAGGAATAACGATTTAGTCATTAAAAAAACCTAATTATAATTAACATCTTAACGTTCTTTTAATTCCATCATTACATTTACCCATCAACCTTTTTTACGGCTCAAAAGATGTCCCCACATAAACAAATGTTATGTTAATGAATAGTAAAACAGGCAGTTGTTGTCATTATTCACTAATAACTACGTAATTAAGGGTAATAAATTGTTTATGATATTTATGCCACAAAAATTATATTTGGTTGTCTTTGGTGAAGGTTATTTTCTCTCCTAGTGCTATATAGCTTAACTTATTTTGTACCTCTCCTCTCCATTAATACATGTTTAACAATATAAATAAATAGGCGGATAAAGTACAAATATTTAAATATTGATTGGACAAAAAGTAATAAAAAAGTTCAATTTTCACATGTGAGAAGCTATGATAGTTACTTTCATGTAATATCATAATTTAGGTGGTAATTAAAGTAAGTGGCTCCAAATCAAATGGGACCCATTATTTTTGCCTTTAATTTTTATACAGAAAAAATATTACTTGTTTCAACACTTTTTATTTTAATTTGTATAAAAAAAAAATATTTGTATTATATCCATCTGCTTACTTATTTTATCCAATTTAGATTAAAAATACAAATATTTTATACTAATTAGAACAAGTTCAGATAAAAAGTATTAGAACATGTAATATTGCTCTTTTACCTCAGGAAAAGAGAAAAGGAAGATAAAATTCGATTCTCATTCACCTACATGCATGGCTACATCATGAGCGTCGGTCCACTGAATTATTCACAAATTAATTTGGTATGAAGTTTTAGACGCTGAATTCCTAAGTAATGAATGTTCATGTTAAGGGTAATTAATACTCAATATCCCAATGATATTGTTACGTCTCTTTTACCTTCACTTTCGGTGTTCATGCATGCAACTTATCCCGTGACAAGAAAAAAAAATCTTTATGGTAAATATGATCTATACTAATATATAAAATTATTATAATATATTAATATATATTAAAAAAAAGTATTGTCTTTACTAATTAAAAAATAATTTATTGATATTTTTACTTACGAGAATCGAAAAAGATTTCGAGTTTGAACCTTTTTATCACGATCCACTAATATTAGCACATTTTCGTTGCCATCCTTTTTATCACCATTCACTAATATTAGCACATTTTCGTTGCCATCTACTGATATTAATAAAAATTTAAAGTATTTATATATCCCTTTTGTATGACCACAATCCTTTAGACCTCCTAGTGAACTAAAGTTGATACAATTTAATACAACATTTTACAATAGTTTTAAGTATTTTGTTGCAATAATTAAAATTTAAAACTATTTTCCTTTTAAAATTTGAAAGTATTGCTAATCTGTTGTTATATAATTAACATAATAACTTCTTTGTTAATAATTTATTGCATAAACTATATTTATATAAACCTGTGCATTCTTTTCGATAATGACGTAATAATGTTGTGTGTAAGAGCAAACGCAAAGTATAATTGCTATATAGGAACATACACACGGAAGTAAATGCAAGTCCCACAAAAATGTATTCAGATCGCAGTATACTAAGCACGAAGGAAATCCAACAAGATACCCACTGGCTACTTGACAAATAGAGTTAAGGTTACTCCACATTAACCTTTGCACTGGCTGCCTCCATCATACCGTTGCGTATTTGCTCACTAATATCTCTAATATGACCAGGGCCGTGGGGAATAAAGACAGTTGTGTTCTTGGACGAGTTGCCGAGGTCTTTGATTGTGTCAAAGTATTGTGTGACCATGATCAGATCCATCACCTCCTTAGCTGTGGTGCCCTCCACCTTGTGAGAAAAATTCAAGATGTTCTCTCTGAGACCATCCGTGATTGCCTGCCTTTGCCTGGCTACACCAACCCCACCAAGGTATTTGGCTTCAGCTTCAGCTTCTGCCTTCTTTACTTGGAGCACCTTCTCTGCTTCCCCTTTATACACACTAGCAAGCTGGAGCCTTTGAGCTGCAAAACAGAAACAACATTTGGTGCTTAAAATCAAACTGAAGTTTAGTTGTCATAAGCCATCAAATTACAATATTTTGTTCAGAATCACAGTGAACTATATCGTTTCTTTCCTTTTGCACTACACATTTAAGGTTGCATACAAAAAAGTAATGCCAGTCAACATAATAGATTGCTCAATTAATGTCTTTTTCACAGTCAATTTATACAAGTTCTCAAGTGTAGGCAGAAAAAGAAATGTCACACGTTTCAAATTGAATTATTTAGAGGAGTTGTCTATCTACATAGCCCTCGTGGTCATAGGTTTTTAAGTATTTCATGCACTGATAGTGATAAATATTGGTACAACGCATTCATGTATTGGATAGCATGCTATTGTCAAGAATCTTAATCCCCCTTTCAAAAACAATAACCATCACTTCAATTATTAGCAATATTCCAAACACTGAGATGAGTAAAACTTGTTTGCATGGTGTGAAAGGACTCCGAATCCAGAAAAGTTAGATTACCTGCATTAATCTCATTCATTGCCTTGCGCACAGAGGGATCAGGTATAATATCAACCATCAGAATGTGCTCTATGCTATATCCATAAGCTCCCATCACCTGATCCACGGTTCCAATGTAAGATATGAGAGAACAAAGAAAACATGATGTTCCCATCAGTTCATAAAAACAAAAAATGAATCAGCCAAAAATATGAAAGAAAGAAAGCACAAACCAGCAAAACCAAGAAAGACAGTTCAAAACAACTCAAAATCAAAACTTTCATATTGCCATGTTTCACAACCAGAATATGGAGTCCTTCCCTTCATAATCTAACAATTATATTCGTCAAACGATTTGAGCTCTTTAAAGTGTATTGCCAATGCAATATTCTTTAACTTATAAACATGCAGCTTGCTTGGCTGACATTTTCGCTATAAGATTATTCATGAATGCAGAATGCAAGCAGAAAATAAAATTAAAAAAAACAAGATACAACTGTAAATTGGTGAAACAAATAAACATGTAACTAGTCTCTATTGAACAGAAAATGTATACTGTTGGCTTGCAGCATCCTCACCAGCATCTAATACGGAAACAGTACCATGTATCACTTTCAGAACAAAGATGCAATAAAAGTTCCATATTTTGGTTAGTGTTGTTATTTTAGAAGCAAAAAAGATGTTTTGACGGGAAAAAATTACTGGCTACTCTTCTTATGTTTATCAAGCATATTTCTTCTAATTACAATTGCTTTATAACAATATCCAAATTGTTGTAAAAAAAAAAAAAATTGAACCAAAACAAGTTCAACATTGCAGCACAAGAAAAATGCACCAATATGACAATTACTATAATAACATGATTAAGTATGTAATTTTCATTGATGATGGCTGTCACTAAAAAAAAATCAACTAATTACCTTCTCAAGTTCCTCCAAGACAGCTTTAGCAACTTCACCCTTCTGCTCAAAAAGCTCATCCAATGTCATTCTTGGAACAAGAGCTCGAACCACTTAAAAAGACAAATTATATTCTAGGTGAAATACAAGAGAATATAATAATGAAGCCGGTAAAAAAAGGGGTGATGGGTGCCACTAAAAAGAATTACCATCAAATACATACGCCTGAATTTGCTCTCTAGGATTTGCCAACTCATAAAATGCATCATCAGCATTTTCCTTGACCACTCGGTACTGGATTGAGCATACTAATTGCACGAAGACATTATCCTGCATAAGTACATAGCAATTTCAAAACTTTTCTCCGAAGAAGCAACAAACATTTGAACCCAAAAAGATCTCCTCGATCATTTTGATGATAAGAATACAAAAAGAAACCGCGATAATCTAAATCCTCTGAACAATCATATTCACAATCCCGACAATCAAAAGTAAATTTCTAATTCATCATTTCCATCTTGAATTCAAGACAACTTATTATTGCTTAATTTGTAAGGAGACCTAAATTGCATACTGTAATGCATGAATTGAATGGGGAAATTTTAAAAAATAAAAATAATTAGATAAAGCAAAGGGAAAGGCAAATAAGAAGAAGAAACCTTGGTCTTGGTCTCGATGCGGACATCAAGGGAGCTGATTCTAGTGGAGAGGACGCCGGCTAGAAACTGACCGGCGAAAGGGTTGAAGAAATGGAGGCCAGGCTCAGCCAATTTCTCAAAGCGGCCCCATCTCTCAATAACGCCTATGCTCGCCTGGTCTAGGCATCCACAGAGAAAACAAAAAGAATTACCCATATCAATTGGATCAAACAGGGTTGATGTGAACTGAATTCAAGGGAAGGGATTGACTTCGACTCGACATTAATATTTCATATTTGCAGGCAACCGAAAAATACCGTCTTTGCTATTTGCATGGTTAGTCGGTCATTTGTCAAGCATTTCTCCATTGGATAATTAGTCGGTATTGAAAGTTCAGAATAGGAATTCTTGTGGTGGACTTTAGCCCAACATTGTGAGCTTCCTTATCAATGAATCAGGCCCGTCTTCCACTGGGGCTTGGATATGTAGCTGTATGGCCGAATGCCTATTCACACGTGCGTTAACTCTCATTTTCCGCTAAAATGGGTTAAATAATTCTATATTCATTATTTAACAACTATAAATTTATTATTAAATAACTTTAAATTTATTATTTAACATATATAAGTTAATTATTCAATACACTCATATCCTGCATAAATTAAATATAAAATTAGTCATCAATACATTCATGCCTTGCATGAAGAAAAATCAACTAGTGCTTTTATGATACTCATTTTTCATTTAATAAATGCAAGTTCATTATTTAATAAATATAGATTTATCATTTAACAATTGTATGTTCAAATATGAAATTAGCTATCAATACGCTCGTATTCTGTATGGAGAACAACTAACATGGTGTATTATCATACTACTCATTTTTCATTTAACAGTTGTAGATTCATTATTTAACAACTAAATTTTACTTGAATTCTCACAAAAATCGCATAATCATATGAAAATATATTCATCTATTTGAAATTAATATAAAAAATTACAGAAAAAAATTGAATAAAATAAAAAAATAAGAAATTAAATAATAGAAGAAGAAGAAAATGAAAAGAAAAAAAACGAACAGACAATGGTAATTCTATTAAATTAAAAAAATGTGCTTATATAATTGGAAAGTATATAGCCACATGCACCAAAGTGCATAGAATAATTTACCTTGAAAATATTGAAGCATCGATAATTATCGAAAGCCTTTTTTTTTTTTTTTTGAAATACGATAATTATTGGAAGTTAAGAATTAAAAAGGTTATCACTCCGAATTAATCATCATTAGTGATCAAAATCTAAAATTCAAGAATAAGAATACTTGCAACAAGTGCATATATATAAAAATGTGCTGATCAAGTACACAATCAGTACATAATTAAAAGAAGAGTACAATAAATATGTGCAAAAAGGCAGAGGAAAACAGTTTCAAAAAGCAAAATTAGTGGATTATATTATGAATGATTCTATGGTGCATTAATGTAATTAAAATTATTGGATTATAAATTTTTAATTTCAAATGAATTTTTGAGATTAAAAATTGATAATTTAATGGTTTTAAAACATCCAATATAATTTACACTCGGTGCACTTGCATTATATAATTTACAACCGAATTATTAAAAAAAAAATTAAGCAAAGACGATCGATAGGCATGTGAAAAACAACTCTTTGCAAACGTATATACACATATCTACACGTGTTCATGCACACATGCATACGTCAAAGAATTAATTTTTGTCCGAGCTTTAATATATTAAATAAGTAGTGCTGACCCATGAAAACATGTCCCCTCTAAATGATGCACTACCATTTCAATCAGAATCTTTCTACCCACATAGTTGTTTGATAATGTTTTATTATACTATCTCCATTTCTCGCCACCTTCTTCTGGCTCCCATGCACGTTCTCTTTATTTTCTTATTGATTATTATGGATAATTGTACAAATGGTACTAAATCTTTTTATTTTATTACAATTTGGTATCAAACCTCTTAATTGTTATAAATTAGTATCAAATCTTTCAAAAATGTTACAATTTGGTACTAAATCAAAAATATAGTCAAACAAAATAATGTATCATTATATAAGCGTGCCATCTCAGCATATTACGTTAGCTTTTTTTACTAAAATTTTAATTTTGATACCAAATTGTAATATTGTTAAAAGATTTATATCAATTTGTAACAAAGTAAAAATGTTTGATATAAATTTGTAGCAATTAAAAGATTTGATATCACTTTATAATAAAATGATAAAAATATGTAATTAGCCTCTAATTATTAATATCTTGGAATCCGATTATGTTGTAGCCGTAGCCAAATATAACAAGGATTGTTAATTCAATAATGTAGACAAGAATAAGATCATATGTTGGCCAAGCCATTAATTACTACAATTTTCCAAACTTAATTACAACCACAATTGGGTCATCTCCCCCTGCAGATTCAGACAGATAAGGGGCCGCTCATAATGCAAAGAGACCGGAAGACAAGAAATTTATTAAGGGAGTTGTTTGGAAGGGAAGCAGCTTGATGTGGATTTAGATCTTTGTTAGTCCTTTTGGGAGGCAAAAATTAAACAACACATACCCAGTCAATTTTGTTATAAATCAGTATGTGTACCATTTTATTTTTGCTCAATTCATATATCTATGACAAAGTCGTGAGTTCAATATCTAATCTCTTATGTCGAGAACACTTTTGTTCTGTTGAAATTGTTGTCGGCAAGTGTGTATATATGTATAATACCATCAAATGTTGCTCTGGTCGACATATAATAAGGCATGAAAGGGGTTTCAATAACCGTTGTAGGTCATTAGTTTGGATATCTTGACAATAACATTTCTCGTAAATTTAAGTCTCATTCATAAATTGCTCAAGCCACTCAGGTAGTCGGCTGTCTTGTGCTTGAAATTGTTTTCGTTAAATCATTTTCTTGGTTGCAATACAAATCGTTTTTTTTATAAAAGATATGAATGGAGATTTGAATTAATAATAGTATACATTATTATACTAGTACCAGTATAATTTGTCCACTCATATTTACCTTGAAGCCAATTTTTGCAGTTGATTTCATAGCTTCGGAAGCTCATAAGTTTGAGATTGGTAGTCATATTCTTTCGAATCCATCCCAGGGCTTGAATCAATAGTTATAACATGATTTTATACTGTCAGTTATTTTCGCTAGTTGTTGTTTGTGAGCTCTGCTCACCTTTCTTTTAAAAAAAAAAACTTAATAATTTAATACAAGCAGTTTAAAGTTAAAGTTGCTGTTTAAATTAATATTTTGAAATAATGAATTTTAAATAGTATTAATTGGATCGATATTTAATAATTAAGATCTCATAGTTGATATAATCTATTCATTTAGAGTCCTCAAACAGCGGAGGAACAGGTCTCCCACATATATAATAATATACATAATTAGATTTAAAATTACAAATTTGTTGGGTTGCTGCCAGGGCTAACATGGGGTTTGTCTCTAAGAAATATGAACTAGGCCTAATACGTTGCCGCAGATTTCTGTTATGATCATTTGATTAATTACTAGCTAGTGTCTCTTCATAAAACGACATTACAGCCAATCAAGAGATGAATCATAGAAGAATATTATTGGAGTAATAGCCTGGAAATATCATGCTACTTCTGCATAAAAAGGTTTAGTTTATATCATATAGTCTTTAAATATTTTGAAGGACGGTGTCCTGGAAGCTCCCAAGGATTTATTTGTTGGGGTTAACTATAAGTTTAATAATTTATTACAGGGTAAGCTCATAAATTTTAATTAAGGTTAATGAATTGACAATGGTAACTTGGTACCTGCAGAGAAAATTTTAATTGAGGTCCGTGATTTTGTGACTCAGAATTATTGGAGCCTACACTAGTGATACCCCATCATATAATTAACTTGGCCAGTTGGACTGATCCTCTCCCCTCGATTGCTATATATACATCTCCACCACACTAGACCAAGGCAGTCACTCACAGTTTCAAAAAATTCAGATTGAAACCTCTCTTGCTAATTGATATCCTTGATTTAATTGCATAACATAAAGATCCATGGGTTGCTGGTCTGCTGAGAATGCCACAAATGCATACCTAAAAACTTTGAGAATGGTGAGGTGTACATTTTTATTGTCAGATTTGATTTTAATTCTATAATTGTTCAATAAATTTGTCCTAATGAGGCTTTGAATTCATATGATGATCAGGGCCAGAAGTCAAAAGAGCCAGATGTAGCTGAGTTCATTTCAGCTTTAGCAGCAGGAAACAATGCACAACTCATGGTTGTGGCATGCGCCAATTCTGCTTCCTCCACCGTGCTAGCCCTGGTGGCTGCAGCTCATCAAACTGGTGGTCGTGTTATCTGCATCCTTGGTAGTCAAGAAGAAGTAGAATTATCAAGACAAGTACTAGGCTTCGACGCCTGTCACGTTGAGTTTGTTATGGGAGATGCTCAAAATCTTGTATTAACCCATTACAACCAAGCAGATTTCGTGCTTATTGATTGTAACCTGGAGAATCATCAAGGAATTCTAAGAGCAGTCGAAGCAAGCAGGAAGCAGAACGGTGCAGTTGTAGTGGGTTATAATGCATTCAGCAAAGGATCACGGTGGTCTGGTGAGTCAAGAACTCAGCTATTGCCGATAGGCGGCGGACTACTAGTGACTAGAATTGGTGCAAATGCTAAGATCGGCAGGAGCAGTTATGGAAGGAGGAGCAATAATAGTCATTGGATTGTTAAGGTAGATAAATGCACTGGTGAAGAGCATGTTTTCAGAGTCAGATTCCCACAGGGGGAAACAGATTGAAGCTTGAAATTTTCTTTCTTTAGTGCTCACTTTGGTTGACTTACGAGGAGATCAGTCAATTTTTCTTCTCTTTTTCTGTATTTTCTTGCCAGGGCAGCCAAAGGAAGCATCAGGCTTTAGCTTTTGACAGTTCTGTATTAGGCGGGGATCCATGAATTCATTATGTATCCGATCTAGACAAGTAAATTTTCCTTGAGAGCTTGTCAATTTATTGTCTTGAATATAAATTAATGTAAATAGCCATTTGTATACCTTAAATAACCAGCATTAGTTGTTTAAATTATTTGAATTGAATGAGAAAACAAAAGAAATAAAATGAAGAATCACTTGTTTTGTGAAGGAATTGTACCATGTATATTCAGTCAACGGAAAATATCTAATAAAAGCAGCAGCCTTAAGGGTTGTCTGCGGAACATCTTATAGTTATAGCCATAGCTGTTTTTGTATGTCAATCAGTATTGTAACGTTCTTTTCTCCTAATCCTTTTTTTTTTCCATTGAATTCCTTGAAGGCAAACAGAGTAATGATTTCTTAGCCATAATCTAAAAAAGTTAAGGGCTTTAATCACCATCTTATATATTCAAATCGAATTGGATGTTGGATTAGGGATGGCTGGGCCGGAATTTCGCGTTCTTCAAGGCATCCGCCCGGATATATGCATAAATAAACAAGAGTCAATTACTGAAAGTAAACAATTTATTTTAATCTAAATAAATTACTGAAAGTAAGATTTTATACCTAGTTATTTCTAAAATTTATTGCAATTAGTCAGCTAGTAACCTGTAGTCTTTTCATTATTAATTGAAATTATTCAAAGAAGGGAGAGAGAGAGAGAGAGAGAGCTACCATAAAATTGGTAGTTGAGTTGGGAATTCAAATTTTGATAATATTTTTAAAAAAAGTATTTAAAATATAATAAAATAAAGAGAAATATTATAGGCTCATTTGGATTGAGGACTTTAAATTTCTGGGTGAATTTCATGCATTCTAAAAATTCTAGCATTTGATTTGACTATAAAATATATGAGTTGTTGATATATATAATTATCCTTACACTTATTTTTGGTTAAATTTGAACAATTCATGGTTTTAACAATTAATTTTCAAATTTACCCTTTATTCAATATTGATAATTTATTATTAATTAAGCATATATTATAATCAATTCTACTATATATTTAAAAATTTTAAAAATAAAATTAGTTATTTTAAGAGTTGAAAAATAAAAAATAAAAGTTATTATATGTTATAATGTTTAATCATATTGCTAAAAAAATATATTTTAATAATAATAACTAAAGCAATTATTATATTTTTGCCTTTTTAGAATTAAAGATAGTTTTGAAATAATATTAATTTATTGAAATAAAAAAAAATCTGATAACAATCTCTCATTGATCAAAATCTCTGGATTTTGAACTTTTATATTTATGAGGTGGGTAATTAAATTTTTCAAAAATAAAGGATTTTAGATAAATTTTATAGTAAGAAAGATTTTAGTAGATAAGAGATTTTCTAAAATCTGTAGATTTTAGTATTTTTTTAAGTAGTTAAATAATAAATTTGATATAAATTCGTTAATTGTTCAAAATCTCTTATTTAAAATCCCTCATTCAAAAATAATCATAGTATTTTGGGCAACAACGTCAATGAATGAATCCATTTGTTAGTTTTTTCAAAGATCTAATGGTAGAGCTAGGACCCTAGAGGTACAAAAATTTATATATTAGGCTTATAATATTTTTCAGAAATAGCAAATTTTATAAAAATTGTATAAATTTATATATTATTATATATATTTTAAAAAATTAGAGAGAATACAATTATATATCTTCGAGTCAACGTGACTCCCCATCCATATAAGTTAGGAAAGCTTCGATAATGGTGAAGGATTTATGCTTCAAACACCAACTTAAACAATAATGCACACACTAATGCTAGTCATTATGACAATAAGAAACAGTCACGGGTAGCTGGCTGTATTATTTGCATCCTTCGTAGGATATGCGTGTAAGAATCTCAAGAGCTTAACAGTCCAACTTCGATGGAGTAATGGGTCCTGCTATGGTTGTTAGAAATTATTAAATTTGATGTACAATGGTCCTAGCTAGGTGCAACATCGACAATATCATAATAAGCATCTGCTTAGAAAATCTTCTGTTGTTTGATATAATTTTGCAGAACTTCACTTGCAACAAGCTCAAATATTTCGCCATTGTTTGCGAGTTATTGGATCAAATGGGAACTGAAAACATCGAAAGTGAACACAGCCAAAAATTAATAAATAGAAAATTATTCTTCTTTTATGGTCCCTTGACAGCTTAATAGTTAATAGCCACCAAAATTGCCCACCACCTCTCTTTGCAGGTCAGTTCCTGAATGCAATTGAAACTGTAGTTAATTAATGTTATAAAAATGAGAAATTATTAGATAGACTTGGTATATCATTTCCGTTTTTTAATACAGTAACACGTATTTAATTATATGCGATTCCATTAGTCCAATAGAATCCTCCAAGAATCAAGAGTTCTCTACACTTCTAATCATCTGTCATATATATTTTATCTACCATAGTCTCTTGGTCAGTTCTGATTCGAAATTCAACAGTGTCGTTCAAGATTTCCAGTAACAAGCTCAATGCCCCTTGGAAGCAATGGGGTCCCCGTCCCTATGTGGTGGTTAGAAATTAATGTAGATGCCTAGGTGCACACATGATCAAAGAGAGTTTGATTAGTTTGGCATAATTTTGTCACTGATTTGGCAGGAATTCACGTGCAGCAAACTCATATTGTCCAGTACTGTTGATACCCGGTACCTGAAAAAAATAGTTAATACTGTCACAATTAATAAACATAATCAAGTAAAAATTCCAATCCACTCTATATTTTTACCTTTTTGGTTCCCTGTTCAATGATGCTAAGTTCTTGGATCCAAACTCTCCTATTTTCTGATTCAATAAATTTTCGAGGAAATAAAATTCCTACATAAAAATTAAGGATGAAGCTCAGGGTTGAGCATAGTCAAGAGACAAAACTTGGTTAATGGATGAAAATGAAAAATCCATCAATTTACACTGCAAATATTAAATAAAATTAAGTTGATTACAGGTGAAAATTGCCCACAATTATCCCATTTCCGAGCTACATGAAAACACTGTTCAAGGGCATTCCCATCAATAGTCCTCAGCAAGAGGGCATAATACAACAACACAACTAAAAATCCTACGAGTTCAGTTAGTATTTGGTGCCACTTTCATACTCAGCTTTTCATTTACCCCTTTGAAAATTCCCCTGGCTGGCTGGTGATTGAAGAAAATAGTATTGCCAACTAGAGGCAGCTAGTAAAGTTACCCAGTTCTTGAACAACAGCTTCCATGGTTGGTCTTTCTATTGGAGACTCATGAGTGCAAACCCAAGCTATTCTTGCAAGCTTAGCAGCTTCATACTCAAAGAACCTCCCATGCAGATTCGGGTCAATATAATCCTGGAATCTGCAAGCATCAGCCCCTAGTCGTACCAAGTTGGTTACTTTTCGCTTCCCTGAGAGAACTTGGAAAACAATTACCCCAAATGCATATACATCACTTTTATCTGTAAACCGACCAGTTGTTGCATATTCTGGAGCAAGGTAACCCATAGCAGCACTGGCCTTGAGTGCTGAGAATACGACATCATCTGTTAGAAGGTTCTGTAAGCCAGAATCTGCAAGCAATGGATTGAATCGCTGGTCAACAAGAATCTTCTCAGCAGTAATGTTTTGGTGAACCAGGGCAGGTTTGTTTGCTTTGTACGTGTGCAAATATGTAATACCTAATCAGAAAATGAATAGAGCTCAGTAAATGCTAATCAAATTCAGAATTACATTTGATATTTCTCAGAAAATGATCACATCCATAATCACATGGAAAACAAAAGATGAAGCATTTCCTCTTAAATCTTCTCAATATTAATGATATCCCTATCATGTTTCTACATCAATAAAAAAATCATCAAAACCTTCAGAATCAAGTAAAAAAATGAAGAGATCTATAATAAAAATAGCAATAAGGTAAAACAGACCTTTCGCAATACCCTTGACAATAGAAACTCTGGTGGACCACTCAAGCACATGTGCATCACCATCTTTCACATCTAGATACTTCAGCAAATTACCACTGGGGACAAAATCATAAATGAGAAAGCACTCCCCTCGGCCCCTTGAGCAGCAAAATCCTCTCAACTTCACTAAATTCTCATGCCTCAACGAAGTCAAAATATTCAACCCCCTCAAGAATTCAGCATCCTCTGACTTACAGCTAGTTTTACCAATGCTCTTGATAGCAACAACTGAGCCATCTCTTAAAATTCCTCTGTACGTTGCAGAAAAGTTGCTCTTTCCCAGCAAATTCACCTCTGAGAAGTACTGTGTTGCAGTTTCTACCTCATCCAAGTTGAACCTAAAGTTCTGGAAGGCATCTTGCTCTTGCCCACTGAAATTCCTATCATCAGCTAAAGGATCCCAACCATTAGAGTACTCAAGACTGATTAGAGGAGAGCCATTTTTCCTGTAAACCCCCTTAGCTTGGTCAGTACCTAGACAATTATCAGACATTTCCAAAGAACTACCAAGCTTCTGTTTTCTCCGACGATACTGAATGAATGACAGAATCCCTATGGTGCACAATGCAATAATTATGACAACTGCACCTACGACAACTGAAGCTTGATGTGATTTTGATGAACTTGAGCAACGAGTTTGGTTACAAGGCAACCGCAAATTTGCGGTTTCAGGGTTCTCTCTTGTTGGCAGACCAGCCGAACCTGGTGCAAAGGGTTCAGGTCTGTTTGGATTAAGATTATCAGAAACATTGCATGCTTTCAAATACATAAACCCAGACCCACATAATCCCAAGTTATTTCCATACAAGAAACCTTCATTCAGTCTCTTCAGAGCTACATCAACCAACAAAAAGAAAATATCAAATCAACCTCGGTCAAAATTCAAAATAAATCAATCAAATAAACAAAAATAAGTGAAATACAATTCTCAAATTCTCCATTACCAAGTGGAACATTGCCAGAGAGAGAGTTGTTTCGAACATCTAGAACTTCAAGCACGGGAGCATCTGCTAGTTTGGTGGGAATTGACCCAAAGAAGTTATTGAAGCTTAAGTCTAATCTCATTAACATGCCCAAATTCCCTAAGCTTGCGGGGATTGCACCAGTGAGCTGATTGGATTGGAGAGCAAGAACGCTAAGCTTTTTTAGAGAACCGAGCTGTGTGGGTATGCTTCCTGTGAACTGGTTATAACAAAGCTGCAAAACTACACAGCCAATACAAGACCTAGGTAAGCAAACCCACTAACCCAAAACGATATAGCAATGTATAAGAAAATGACAATGTTCAGCAAGTTATGAGCTTCCATGAGAACAGCGAATTGAATGAAGACGTAAAAGAAGAATGTCCATTAGCTTTTCGGTGAAAATCCATATGACGTAGTAGAAGCATTGCTAAAACGCTGTAAAGCTTCAAACTTTTTAGTTTCTTTCTACACCAAAAAAAAGTTTCAAGCTTTTAGGTAACTAACGACATCAATACAAGCAAACAAGCTGGGAAATCAGTAAACAAATATAGAGATTCTCTATTCAATCGATCAGTTATATACTTAAATTAAGAACTACCATCGGCGAGAAAAGGGGAAATTTTGAAAGTTCTTTACTTCATATTTTGTTCTGATTTCCGGAAAAGAATACTCACAAATATTTATCACACCATACTGCAAATGAACAAAAGGCTCTAATTATATGACATGCATAAAACTGGCGAGACTATATATAATCTTCTCTCTTACTTGGAACAGGTCAGCATCTAGTTTTTTAACATTCCAGCGAAAGAGAGAACAAAAAAAATCCATGCGATAGAAAGAGATATCAATAAAAGAAAGAAATAGAAACAATGGCGCAGGCTTGTCAAATATCAGTACCAAAAGTCAATAAAACCTAAGCTTAAGTTATTCCACAAAATAAGCAACTAACCTTGCAGAGTCCCCATGTTTCCGATCTCAGGAGGAATTTCCCCAGAGAGATTATTCACATTCAAGTACAAGTCACTAAGCTCCGTCAAGTTAGCGATTTCCATGGGTATTCCTCCATACAGAGAGTTATAGTGCAAGTAGAGACCCGTCAAGTTCTTTAACCTAGCAACAGCAGGGGAAAGTTTCCCATATAGACCCTTTCCCTGTAATGAAATATTAGCCACTTGACGCTTCTCGTTGCAAGCTACACCGTCAAAAGAACCATCACAAGGGTCGCCATTAATGGCCCATGAAGAGAGGTACTTGTCCTCTGGGTCCAAAGCAGCTTTCATGTCCATGAGTGCTCTTAGCTCGGAGTTGGCACAGACCCATGTTTCCTTCACCGTGAAAATGGAGAGAATGAATAGAAAAATAGCAAAACCCATTTCTGATTTAGCTCACAATGATAGAGATGAACTCTCTCCAAACAAGCTACCTCTTTTCTGCCCACAAGTTCTCTCTGTTTGACAGTTCGTGATTAGTCCTTCGTTTATGCCCAACAAGGGAGCAAAAGCAGCCTCTCTCTCTCTCTACACTTGCGAGCAAATTCGTCTGTTTCTGTCAATGGTTTTAAGAGAAAAGATGACAGCAAGGAAGAGACAAGTTAGGCAGTGATATCCATACTTTTTTAGTGGAAGAAGGTACAATATGCGGAAAGAATAAAAAAAGGAAATAATAGCTCAATTTTGATTCCGATCCGTCAGATCTGTTGACTTGATTGCGCTTTGATTTTTATTATGATCCGTTCGATTGATTGACTCTGGTTGCAGGAGCATGGACTTTGAAGCGGTTCAGCTTGCAGGGTGCTTATTTTTACGACTCAGATATTGGAATGGGGAAGACTGTGACCTGACCCCTGATGGGCTCTTCATTCTTCCTCAACAGCAAAGGAAAGTTTAGCAAGTGAGGGGCAGTAAAGTCTTTTAGAATTTCTCTTTTTTTTTTTTGGGCTAAAAAAGTTCGAATAGTAAAGATTTAAAATGATGTTTTGCTTAGCAAAATGAAGGGAAAATAGTATATTTGTAATGATGATTAATGAAAGGCGCGTGAAGAAGAAAAATTATAGCTTAAACAAATAGTGTAAAAGATTAAAATGATTTAAATTCCATATTGCTTCCTCTCATTGAGATCTCTTCTTAAAAATCTAAAATAATTATATTTAAAAATCTGAGACGATATATAAAAAAAAATCTATGAATTTTAATTTTTTTCAATTATAAAATATACTTGATTTTCTTACAAATTTTTTTAAAATATATATATATTATTTTTTTAATAATAACTTAAAACTCATTCATAATAAATAAATCAGTATATAACTAAAATAAAAAATGAAGTGACTATAATCTAGTAACAATTTGGATTTGAAAAATTATTTCAATAATTATAATAATAACTATAGGGATTTAGTGTTAGATAGATAACATCATTTATGTAGTCATTATTTCTTACAGCTCTAGTTGTAAAATCATTTTAATATTATAAAAGTTAAACTTAATAATTACCAGCAAAAAAATCATATCCCACCTCACAATAGATAATATAAATTAATTCTCACAATATATAAGGACACATATTTTATTATAAAAAACATAAATTAAAATTTAATAACAAAATATATAAAAATAAATCATTGAACTTCAACAAAAAATGAACTATTTTATATTAATGTGATGTGATAGTTTTAATATGACTGTTATTCCTTAATTTTCCATCAAATGATTCATATCACTTAATTAAAACTTTTTTTAGAAGAAACACTTGATTAAAACTTTATTCTCTTAGAATTTGAAAATAAAATTAGTAAATCTATTTTTTCGGAACAAATGAAATATTTTAAGAATAAATTATATTTAAAAATCTTTAAGTTTATTAATGATGGATACGTTATTTGCCTAAAAATACAGACATTGGTGTGCATAAGAATACACACGGTAATAACAGATTATTTTACTAATGTAATTATAAGTACTTGTTATTTGTTAATTTATACAATAATTTTAAACCCGAGTCAGAATGGAGAAATCTACGGTTGAAATTCATTGATCCTAAAAGAGTGGGACCTGAAAAATGTAACAGCAACAGGTATGCCACGTGGTAGCATACAGTGGCAGAGTTCTCATCGCGATTCGGAAACAAATTTCAAAATTCAAAAAAAATGCATAATCACGTGTGCAGAAGCTCATAGTAAGCCACAGTAAAAATACATCCAATCAACGGTGGAGATTGAGCGATGATGTGAAATTTGAAAAATCGGCAGGGTTAGAATGAAAAATAACTTAGGAGCGAGCTGTGAATAGCAGATGGATGCCAATATCTGAGGGCAGTGTTTGGTTTCTGTTGTGTGCCTCTCACTTTGTGCTGCGTCAGAACTCTGACAGAACGCTCTCACCATGCTGCTATCGCTGTCCTTGACCCCTTCCTTTACTATGGTAGTTGTCTCAGTCTCCTCTTAAAATCATGCTACTACGCTTTGTTTTCTGCTATTTTTTTCTTTTTCTCCATCCTTTTGAGAATTTTCTTTTTAACTTTCTGCATTTTCTTTTTCTATCAATATATCACTACTGCAGAGCTTTTTTTTTTTTTTATTATCTTTACGGAGTTTTAAATTTGAGATTATGAAAAGAAGTAGAAGTTCTTTATAAGGCTGAGGCATAATATTCTGCACACTAACTTTTTTTTACAACCATTTAATAGTATAGAAGACAAATAAATTCAGAAGCTAACTTATGGAGAAAAACTTTTATTTATATAATAATTTTTTAATAATAAAATATATATTTCTAATAAATTATACAAGAAAAATTATCACATCTACAAATTAACTTTGGGCTCATTTGACATTATGTTGAGGAAAAATATTTTTCTGAAAAAAATTGTATTTTTTACTCTTTTTTTTTTAATTTTTGAAAACTGTTTTTGGATATAAATAAATATATAGGTTTTTTTTTTACAAAAGTAGATTTAAAAAAAGTAGTTTATAAAAAATTTAAAAAATCAGTCAATTAAATCAACAAAATTCAAAACATGTTTTTCGAATACTAAACAAAAATTTCAAATACTCCATTTGTATTTATTAATCAAAACCACAATTTGAATAAATCAAAACAAAAATACTATGAAATTAAAATAAAAATAAAATGTATAATAAAGTAGAATAATATGTATTTATTAATATCTTCATCTCGTTTTTTGTTATAACTTTGAATTGATCGAATATTTAGATATGAATTTGAAAGAGAACAACATTTATTTTGTTTTTAAAAAGAAAAAGAGTTTGAGAAACAAAATACCTCTTGATTTTCTAAAAATGAGAAAAATAATATTTTTTTATTATAGAGAATAAAAATGTTTTATATTTACATTAAACGAGTGATTATAGTATTATAACTTGTTTGATATATCAAGTTTCTTTCTTTTTTTTTTTATTAGAAATGCATTAAAATTATTTGACTTTATTTTTTTTGTTTTAGTAAAAATATATTTTATAAATAAACTAGTGATTGTTGATTGGTCAAACTTAATTAATTGAATAAAATATTTGAAATATTAAACTAGTGGGGCAAATATAAATTTTAGGCAAGAGATATATAAATTGTATAGCCACTGCTAAATTTTGATTGGTTAATAAAGACAAATGCCATCATTGCCCTCCATTAAAGCAAGCATAATGGGTGGTGCTTTTTGCTCTTACTAGCCTCAAAGATACAAATATGCCAGAAGGAATGGAATTCGATTCTACTTCCAAAA
>CATIWF010014854.1:0-49289 GCA_949630135.1 Balakata baccata | reverse complement strand
TTTTTGCCACATTTGTAACAAGTAATATCTTTATACTTACTAGTGGATGCTGGTTTCTTGGAATTTTGTTGTTTGGATCTTTTGTAATGAGGTTTTTTGTAAAACACATCACGGGATTTGGAAGATTTTCTTCCTTTGTAGGCTTTGGAATCTTTTGGGTTTTTATTATAGGATTTATTTTTGCAGTTCCCTATGTAAGAGGATGGTTTGCTGGTATTGATATCAAACTGTTGACAAAAAGAACCTAACTCTTGTTTGGTTCGTTTTAATTCCCATTTTAGGTGTTTTTGGAGTTTTAAATCTTGACAGATTTTGAGACCCTCTTGTTGGATGAGACTAATCAATTCACCATAAGTGAAATCATTATAGGGTATGATCTGTTGCCCTGAGGTTTCCCTAATTTTATTTCTAACTTTTTCGCCTAAAAGGGTTGGTAATCCTACAAGGAATTTTTCTATTCAGAAAGGTTGGTTAGAGTCTTCTCTGAGCATGACTTTAGTTAGAAAGGTATTTTTGTACCATTGGAAATCACTAAGTTTTTTGCATCTAAGGTTTGAAAGGAGTTCGGCATTTTTATCTTTTAGATATGAGGGATCACCTACGAAGTGTAAGAAAATAGTTAGAATTAAGGTTGCAACTGCATCCTGTTGAGGATTTCCTTGTTCATCTAGGATAGGCATTCCTGTTTCATCTATTTTGATGGAATTCAGGATATCTTCCTGTTGTTGTGAGTTGAGATAATAATCCCACCATCCTTTAAGCTGGCCTGAGAACCCCACTATAAAGAGTTCAGTAATGGTCTTGTCTTCAGTTCCTATTTGGATTTTATAAGCATTGGTAGACATAGTCATTTGCATAAAAAAAACTAAGAATACCATATTCAGTAATTCCATCTATGTTCCAATCATAGACAGACTAGGCATTGAAACAAGATTGAGCTACTGGTTTAATTATTTTTATATCTGGTATGAGAATTATTTGTAAAGATTTTTGGACTTGTGAGGACTGTCTCCAAGTCATTCTATTGATTTTAGGGATGAGTTTCTGAAATTGTCCTGAGGCATTACTATCATTAGAATCTTGACTGATTACATTTATTCTAGAAGTCGGAGTTTCCGGGGCAATCTGGTTAGAATCTGTAAGTTGGTTAGAACTACTGGTACTTAGACCAATTTTGCTTAATTGGACCTGGATGGCTTTGATGAACTCAATTTTGTTATCCTGGAATTTTTGGATACTATTTTTAGACATATGAAGGGGTTTGAAAATGAGATTTTTTATTTTTGAATCAGTTTTGGAGGTTTGGGGATCTAAAGAAACTATGGATTGTTTCCCTAAATGTTTTTCTATATGATCAAGTTATCTTCCTAAGGTGTTGATATGTGTATTTGAAAAGTTATTTTGAGTAATAATAATTTTTTTTATGTGGGTTTTGTCATCATTACTCGGATTTTTGAGAGGAATGACATTTACGGTCTGATCACTAAAAGGGACTTTTATACCCTGAAAAGATGGATGTGTGGACTAGATTTTCCTAGAATCTGTAATAGTTTCCCATTCGAGGGTTTTGTTCCTAATAGTAACTGTATTAGCAAATTTAAAAGGATAGTCTATGGAGTTTTGTGAAGCATAACATTCAAACCAATCAAAAAATAGAATATGAGCTTTATTTTCACAAACAAATTCATAAAATTTGTCTTGAACCTTTTTCCTGGTAACTGAAAAATTTTTAAAAAATCAAATTCTTTTTTCATAGTTATGTTCAGCATAAAAATCATCATGCAAGAATGTTTTGTCAACTTGAAATTCTTTTTCGATAACATTTAATTCATGAACTAGATTTTCAGTTATGGCCGAAAAAGTCGAGCTTGTTGGTTCTTGTTCTAGTTCAGCTTGTTTAGGCTAATTAGAGGTATTTTAGACTTGAGTTGAGAAACTCTCTATCCTTTGGTTGATATAAACAAGTCTAGATATTTCTGAAGTATAGTCTACATTTCGTAGGATGGTATTGGTAGGTATATCGGATGTGGAATGTCTAGGCATATATGGTACATTAATAATCGAAGGGAGTTGTGAAATTCTTCCAAAATCTACAGTTTCTGATGTGGAAGATTCATCAGAGTATCTACTGCTAGTAGATTGTTAAAAGAGAGCCTAACTCTCACATCATAGTATTAAGTTATTTGTTTTAATTGGGTATTGGGCCTTAGGAGCTCAATAGGCTCAGGCCAGGTAATTCCTTCTAAAATCTATTCTTCTGGAAGAGATATTTCTCCCCATTGGATGCTCCTAGGTATTACAGCATTTGCTCTAGCAAGATCTGTTTGTAAAAGAAGAGTTTCACCTTTTTTACTAAGAAATCTAGCACCTGTATCAAAGGCAGATATCATGGCTTTATAATGAACTCTAAAAATTAAAGCAACTTGAATAGAACCTTCAAGCTTTTTATAATTATGAGTTTTGCTTTGTAAAACTAAAGATTTTAAGATATTTTTATCATGTAAAGAAACAGAAAAGTTTGGATAACAATCAAAAGATATAGGACCCATACATAGACTGGATTCAACCGAACTTAGCAAGGAATCTTCAAAATTTATGAATCTAGCATCTCTAAGAACGGTAAGAATAGAAGTATTTAAGCCTTCTTTAGTTAGAGGTTTAATACCTACTTGAACTAATCCTATATGAATATATTTATATTTTCTATCTATGTATTTTTTCAAGGAATTTTGACTAAGTAACTGGATAGTCTCAAAAGGTTTGGACAATTGTATGTCCCGTTCTTCAGTTTTGATAGTAAAATCAGTTATAAAGAGTTGGTATTTATAAATTTTATAGATTTGATCTTTATTAATTTTTGGTATTTTCAAATTATCTATTCCTTTTTCAAAATCTTCTATTATAATTTCTTCACTATTTACTATCTTCTTAGAATCGTTGGAAGCAGTGGAAGCAGAATTAGAAGATGTAGTTCTACAGAAAATGGAGTTCATAACTATAAAGATTTTATAAAGAAAATTTAAGGTCTCTCTATAATCCTAAGCAATTCCTGGGTTTTACGGCCTCTAAACTTAAGGACTTACTTCCCATACCTTCCTAGGCAAAGAACACTTAAGAGATCTTAAAAATCTGAACTCAAACTTTATAGATCTGAAAACAATTTTCTATATACTACCCCCCAGGCTCTGATACCAAGACACCCAAAGATCTTAGGGGAAAATAAATGTGCAGAAATATAATAGCAAAAGTTAGAAGAAATAAATAACAGAAAATTAAATAAAGCAGAAATTTAAATTAAAGTGCAGAAAATTAAAAGAAATAAATGTAGAAATTTAAGTGTATCCCTTCTGTCACCTTATATATATATATATATATATATATATACAACACTTACCATGCTTATGTCACTCCATGCTTATATCACTATGAAAATACAACGTGGTTGCACAAACATAATAATTTGAACCATATCCAAATTGTGGGAACAATATTATAATATATCACACATTGCAAACATTACAAGCTCCACCGAGTTTTCCTAATTGAGAGCGCCCAAATATCGGGCCTCAAGCCACCTTAGTCTTGCACAAATAATGGTCAAAGGCACCTAAATACTGGATGTCAATCCACTTTGACCTCCTACCATAGTACCATATAATTATCATTTCTAATGATCCCATATATAAATACAAGTTTCATTGCCCCTTTTATCTCTTTTTAGACATAATATTCTTGATAACTGTGGTACCTAGAATACTAAGTTATATTTTATTATTCCTTTGACATATACTCATCATATAAGTTCCATAAGTCATTACTTATGAAACCCTATTTAGATATATTCCCATTAACCATATTTAACTCATTCTTATATCATTAATTCTCAACCGCATCATTTATTGTTCACTAATGTTACTTAACAAGCCATTTAAGTCCTTAAGTAGCCTAACTCTTTACCAATTAATCCTAATTATTATCCATTATATACACCATAACTAATCACTTGGCAATAGGGTCAATGGTCATATGTTTTCTCATTACAGGTTTCTTTTTTTTTTTTTGGGTACTTTGAGCATAAGAACTCATACTTTTATTCTCATTCTATCTTTTGCTTTTATTTCCTTATACCTTTTATAACCCATAGTTTTGATTAATTTATATCTTTCTTTTCATTATTTATTTTCAATCATTTCTAGTTTACATGTCATCTATCACATTTTCATGTCATTTAACATCATATCATTTCATTTTAGCAAGTTAGAATGCATGTATGTACTTACCTCCTATGGAGCCAACTCTAAATCCAAGCTTTCAAACTTGCTTAGCCTCTTTGGTGGTTAATTCCACCTTCCAAAGGTAACTCCTACACATAATCATCACTATTTCTCATTAACTCAAACTATGTATCAACATCTATAAATACATAATACTATATATTGCAAATCCTAACTCAAAGACTATCAAGCTAAGGTCTTTCTTACTTAAATCCATCTATTAACATGTACATTAACTCAATCTAGCCTTAAGAAGTGTTTTTCCCAAAGAATATTCAAGGTTCTACATCAAACTTACCCATTTAAAAATGGATTTCTACCCATTTTGGGTTCAAATCATCAAATCACTACAAACTTGTTAAAAAATGAGGGCAAACATGAAATTTTACCCAAAGAAAGAAAAAAAAATAGGGTTGATTTGGTGGAAGATCCTGAGTTCCCTCGAGCTCCACACTTTCTCTCTCCAACTTCATCTTCTTCCTTAGTAAATCTCCCAAATTCATGTGCAAATCTTGTTCTTGGGTAGTAAATATTGTCTTTTAGGAGCTTAAAACTGATCAAAATCATAGGGGAGATGAGTTCTCAGAAGATTTAAGACATTTCTAGGGTTTTGGAGCTTTTAGGATCAGGTTTAAATGAAATAAACAAAGCTTATACTATTTATAGCAGTCTCCTTCACGGCCAGGTTCACAGTCATGACACTTTTGTGCTTGTTCGTGACACAATCTGCCCATTTTTTCCAGCTCGACGTTCACGACCATGACACCCTTTTGTTACGAGCGTGACTCCTGTATTTCTTCTTATTTCTTTGTTCTTTCAACCCTTTTCAAAGCGCAAGACCCAAATCGAACCATATACTCTTTATATACCTCATATATACCCTCATATACCTCCAATACACCCCTCATATGTTTCCAAAACTAATTCATTTATACATGTAATTTAAATTCTTACTTTTAATTACCAAAATATCATTCATATATCATTTGTTCATGTGTTTCAACTATGTCCTATTTAGCAGGCATTACAATGATCTACAATTGTCAACCATTTTACTCTACTCTTATCTCAGTACATATTCCTGCTAACATAAATGCAAATCTAGCTTTGTATGAGCTTATAATTCCTTTTGATGCAAATCGTTAGTGAGTCCATGAATAGAAATGTGGTTTTGTACTTCACGAAGTGCTGTCTCAGTCAAAGAATCTCCTGAACATAACAAAAAGCATTTTTGTTCCAATTATAGAGAACTACCTGATGATGTCTAAGTTTAATAGAAAGAGATTGCATTGGAGAGACTCCCAAGTTTTGCCTAGACCATGGGCAGACACAAATAGGGCCGAGCGAGGGCTCAAGCCACCACTGAGATTTTCAAAAAAAAAAAATTATATTTAATATGCTTAGCATGTGTATTCATGAATTTGGACTAAATAAAGTTATATATCATATATATTTACTTTAACATAGGCTTGTAAATATATGCTAAAGGACCAAGTGATTCATTCTCGTTATATATATCCTATATATATTAAGTTATTACGTATGTCATATCTTGATCCAAGTGATTCATTCTCATTATTTGATAAGAGAAAATTGATCGAGTATGCTAAATTTTATCCAAGTGACTATTCAGTAACGGGGTTAATGGCACTTGGGCATCAACTCGACTCCTATATTATGGATGTGCGGTCAAATGATCAACTTTCTAATCTTACAAGTATAAATGAACTCTCCAAGAAATTGGTTCAATTGAAGAAGTATCATATTCACCGATGAAATTAGCTTTGATCCTGTTGTAACAACAACAGTTGATTTTTTTTTCAATGAAAATTGTCAAGAATCTATTACGTAACCGACTTGGAGATGAATTGATGAATTAATATTTGGTCACATACATTGAGAAAGACATTAAATTTCATTGATGTTGAAGATACCATTTAAAGGTTTCAAAATATGGTATCTTGAAAAAGGTTATTGTAACGAAATATAATTTTAATTAAATTATTTTTTTCATTTTTTCACATTTTATATTAAAATAAATATTATTAGTTTTATTGTCAGCCCCACTTATTGTAAATCGTACATCCACCACTGGCCTAGACCAATTTGAACTATCATTACATTATGAATAGAAGCATCTGTTAGCGGCAGAGCTTGAAATCGGAATCAAGGTATGATATTAGAAGTTTGATCCACACAATTGTGTGTGATCAGAAAAATGCATGTAATAACTTTCCATGAATAAAAAAAAATCCATTCATAACATTTCCAAGAACACTTATTTTACATATTTGAATTAATGTGATAGATGGGAAGTGACGGTTGTTAGAAGTTAAGTTACAACAATTATACTGTTACAAATTTAGCAGGCTAAATTACTATAAAAAAAAAATCTAAATTTTCACATTTGTATCAATAATAATACGTATTTTCAAATTTTTTTAATTAAATGAACAAATTTTTAATAATTTATCAATTTAAATATTTCAGTCAATTTGATAGAAATAATTGCTTACATGTCTAAACTTTTCAATTAAATAACATTTTTTTTTTACAAACTAAGCAGTTGACTCATCAATACTTTTGTTTGTGGATAATTATCAAAAATAACATGAACTTTTAAAATTATATCAAACTTAAATTATACTTTCTATTTTCTCATTTTAAATACAAACTTTTGAATTTTTATTAATTTATAAATTTAAGCGAAATTTTGCTAATATGACGTAAAATTCCGACGAGATTAAAAAAGTTATGCTAACTAGGAAGTTGAATCATCTAAAAAACTTTAAAATACCATCGGTTTTGTCTTTTCTAAAACTTTAAAACCTAAATCTCTTTTTAAATTTAAAAAATAATACATATAGCTATCGTACTTGGGAGTTGTCTGGTCAGTAGGCCAAGAGAAACAAAAATTTTATTATCAGCATAATTTTGCTGGAGAGATTTAGTTTTTAATATTTTAGGAAAAACACAAATGATATCGTTTTAAAGTTTCTAAAATGACTTAACCTTCTAATTAGTACAACTTTTTTAATCTCGCAGGAATTTTAAGGCATCTCAACAAAGTTTCGCTGAAATTCATAAATTGATAAAATTTTTAAAGTTTGTGCATTTAAATGAGAAAATAGAAAATATAATTTAATGTTGATACAACCTTAAAAATTCATGTTATTTTTTGTATTTTTTTTCTTTGCTTGTTCACATGTAAGATAATGTTGATATTTCAATAGTATATGTTAGCGATTTTTTCTACCAAATTAGTCAGAATGTCTAAATTGATAAAATATTAAATATTAGTTTATTTAATTAAAAAAATTGAAAGTATATATTATTTTTAATACAACCTTGAAAGTTCATAATTTTTTTTAGTAATTTTACCTTTTATATATTATTAATAACTTAATATCATAGTAGTAATAACTAATTCTCCAAGAACTTAGGAGATGAAAATTGAAGGATATATTAAGGTGTTATAAATATAATTAGGCACTATTTGGTAACCATAATCTAGATTATAATCTACTTTGATTAGAACTATAAGATACTTTGACCAATACTATTTCATTGATAAAGTAGATTATTTGAAGAATCTCCTTAAAAAAAACTACTTTTAGGCCATGTGTAATAAAACTAGTTAATAATTTAACTTCTAACTAATAATATAGTTGTAGAATTTAGTAACTGAAAATCTAACTTATTTAATTAAAAGTATTAGGTAAAATTAGCTAAAATTTATAAAATGATATAAGATGACATACTTATATTAATAAAATAAAAAAACAGAAAAAATAATCTATACAACACTGTAGCTACTGCAGTGTTGAGACAATTTTACTTTTAATAGAAAACAACGTCGTTTTCTCTGATACTGAAAGCTCCAGAAAAGGCGCTTGAAAGGCATTTAAAAAGGTTGGTCAGCACTTGAAAAGGAATTGAAATCCAATAGACAATTTTACCCCTGACACCATGCTGAAAGCTCAGGAAAAGGTGCTTGAAAAGGTTGGTCAGCATTAGTTGTCCATACCATTGATTATCTGCAACGTGTAATTAACATGACCTTTAGAAGTTATTGCTTTCAACCTATATCTGCATGCTTCTCAATTTACTTATCATTATTAATTTTAGGGAGAAAAGTGGGATCCTAAGAAAGACTGGAAAGGTAGAATTTCAGCAGAATCAGTATGAGATTGTTTGCTTACTGCCAACCCTTTACTATTAGATTCAGTGATTTATTATTATTATTATTATTATTATTATTATTATTATTATTATTATTATTATTAGGTTTCTTCCACAAGTTCTTAGTTATATCAATAATTTATGGTTGCAAATTATGACATATTGACAATTTATAGAAGAGCAATGCATGATATTTTAATTCCAGTATTATAAACATCACAACATAGATGTTATTTTTTGTTTCTGGTAATTGATGTTTCACTTCTTTGTCACCATTTTTGGCATTTCCAATTTTAGCAGAAGTTTGGGTGCATCATTAAGTAGAGCTAACAATTCGTTTCGTATCATATATAATCATGTTGTGTCTTATTTCGTGTGTGACACGATTATACAAAACACGACACGATAAATTAATCGTATCAAAAGTTAAAATACGGACACAACAATGTTAAAATTCGTAATTAAATGACACGACACGATTAATTAAATATGTACACATTATATAACGTGAAACAATTAAACACGGTCAATTAAACTTGTCTACGAGACACGATTATACCGAGTCATGCGGTTTATTCAGGTCAAGTTAACACTTGTGCAAGACATGCTTGGCATTCTTAGTGGTTGCTGTCTTACAGCTTCCCATGTGGGAACTATCTACTTTCTATATAAAACACTATCCTCTTCGACTTGTTGTACCACCTCTTATGTTACTAATTTTTAACTCATTTCTCTTTTATTCTCTTACATGAAAAACTCTTTTATTTTTTTATTTTTTTCCCCTTATCTACATTAGTTTTAAGTTAATAAAAATATCACTAAAACAATATAATCAATAAATTTTATTGAGTTAATAACACTGCATTCTTATTATAAAGCCTTATTAACAATTCTATTACCTTCCAATAAACATAATGAATACAAATGGATAGAATCATAGCTAAAATTTCTTTGCGTGCATTAAATTTATACTCAACTTTATATTATATATTAATTTTATCAATTCTTCAATTAAAAATAAATGACATCAAAACAAATTTAACAGTCCTAACAAATTTTTTAGTAATTAATTTAGCACCTAACTTGCTTTTTTATCTTAATAACAATTAATTATTGATGAATTTAATTTTAAAATATAAAATTAAAATTTAATGAATATCAATATGCAGCAGCCGCTCCTGCATTAAAATCATCAAATGTGTTAAATTGCTAATCGTATTTTATTTTTTAGATTTCTTATTTTGGCATTTTTTCGGCATTAAGCTTTACAATATTTATTTATATATAAAATATACTGATACAATTAATTTTAATATAATGTATTATAAATATATTATATATAAATATTTTATATAGTTTGACATTAAAATAATTAAATTTTTTATATATTTTTAATCATGTTTAATAGTGTCTTAACAGGTTAAACAGATAAAATCCGTTTATAACACGGTTTTTTCGTGTTTTAATCATGTTGACATGGTTATGATCTATATCTATCTAAATCTGTATTATTTAATTGTGTCGTGTTATAAATTGTCAGCTCTATCATTAAACCCGTGATTTTGTTGTGGATCACTTGAACTACTTTTGTCAATATTAACGTGAGATGTCAATGCAGATCATACAACTTTTTTATGACACATATTTACCTTAATTACTATCCACTTATAAATACGCTGAAAATAAAATTTGATTCATCATTTATTAACTAAGTTTTTTCTCTCTTGACTGGTAACTTACTAATATTTAATAAAAGGAAATACTTATAATTAATCAAAAATACTATATAATAATATAGTTATTATATTAGTTACCTCGACCCAAAATAATAAATAACTGCAACCCCTAACATCTAGCGTTACATAAAAGAGTAGAGTTCCAACCAAAAAAATTATATGAATAATTATTTTGATTTTTAAGTTCTAACCAAACAATCTTTTAGCTAAAAATACTTTAAAAATAAAAGTTAACAAAAGAGAGTAATGGTATACACATTTTATTCCTGTACTCCTAGAGAAATTCTTCCCAATAACAAAAGCATTGATGCTTGAACAGCAAAAAGTTGGTTCCAATTAGATATTATGACTTTTTTCAATACAACAAAAAACGAACATAGTATAGTGATTGGAAAATTAATACAAATGAATATCTAAAAAGTCCACCTATTATATTAAATTAATCAATTTACAGCTTCAATTCACACAATTGTTAAAAAAAAAAAAAACCATAGAATATAATCATAAAAATTAAATAAAAAATTAAAAGATGCAAAATTGTCATAATCTGTCATCTTGAATATCAATGGAGTTTTTCTTGAGTATAATACTCTGCAGTTTTTAATCTTTCACTCACATAAGCGGAATGAGAAAAAGTTAAGGGAATTGAACTGAACGATATAAATGATGCAAGCAAAGTTTTAGTATTAAGGTGAATAATGTCATTTGATTAAAAAAAGTATAAAGAAAAAGAAAAGTTATAATATATTAGCTTTTAATTTGAACGCTAGTTTTACTAGCTTATTTTTTAATAGATTACAATCTAATTTTTTTCTAAATAAACTAATTTATTAAATATAGATTATTTGTCAAACTAGCTTATTTTAATAGTTAAACTATATTATAAGCTACTTTATAGTTACCGACTAGTGCCTAGCGCACAAAAATAATATTTTTTTTCCATTATATTCTTATTTTTTTTAGCAAATGACAGTATTTTATCTTTTACCTTAAAAAAATCTACATCTTCCGCCTTATCTTATTTTTCTCTCTTGTTTAGTTTAGTCACCAACTCTCCTTAACCTTCTTTCCACCTCTGGTTCCGGCATTGGCATAACAAATTTGGATTTTTAATTTTTGACATTGAATATATAGATCTTTTATTATTTTGAGTTGATTTTGTTTATTATTTTCAATTTTTATTATATATTTACATATATATTATTTTTTATTAATATAAACATGTCTTTTTATATCATTTTATATTTTCAACTAGTTTACCAAATACTTTTAATTCAATAAATTATATTATCAACATGCAATTAAATTATCAGCTAATTTTATCAAACAGAGCCTTATGCACTATTTGGTAACAACAAACTAGATTATAAAATATAAAAATAATTTAGTTTGACCAATAATATGTGTTTGATAAAATAACTTATTTGTGAAAAAACTAGATTATAATCTCTAAAAAAATAAGCTAGTAGAACTAGCATTAAAAAAAATTAGTAGAATACCATTTTTCTTTTGTTTTATAATAATAATAATATAATTACTATATATAATTTAGTAATTAAATTAATATAATATAATTATTAAATCATTTAATATATATATATATATAATAGAATATTAGAGGATAAAGGTGGATATATTTATTATATTGAGATGAGATATTTAATATAATTTTATAATATATAATTGTATATATATTATATAATTTATTTGTATAATATATTTAAATATATTTTATATAATTTTTTGAGTAATATAAACATATAATTTTATGTTATTTTACATTTTTCAGCTACTTTTTCAATTAGTTTTACCAAACATTTTTAATTAAATTAATCAGATTATCAGCAACTAGATTATTAGTTATAACTAGATTATCAGTTAGTTTTACTAAATAAAGCCTTAAACCTAGAATTTTTGGTTAGTTATTTTTCCTAATTTATCTTTTTCTTCTTCTTTTTAAAAATTCTTTGGGGTATTTTGGATTGATGTTGAGGATTATAAAAACCTGTTTTTAATTTTTTTAATTTAATTGACTAAATTTTTTAAATTTTTATAAACTGTTTTTTTCAAACCTACTTTTAGGAAAAAAAAACATATATTTATCTTCTTCTACCAAAAACAATTTTCAAAACTAAAAAAATTAAAGATACAAAATTCTTTTCGAAAACGCTTTTGTTGAAAAAATTGTGATTATGAACCATTTTGAGAGGATAATTCGGGTGGGTCCCACAACTCAATTTTAGGAGAAAAATCCGAATATGTGTTTCATGACATGAGAACTATGAATTAATGTATTCAAATGCCCAAAATGGAGAATGTGTAAATATAAATTGAAGCTCAAAGTAAGCTTATTGCTAAAGAGATATAAAGAGTAAAAGTGAAAGTGAGAGTTATGTTTATATAGTAATATGCATTATTACATGGGTAAGAAAGTAGCATAGAAGGCTCTCTCTCGTACGCTCAAGCACAGGAGGGGTGCAAATCCATAGTCCGGAATAGGTCAATGTGAAACCTGCATATACAAAGGTTGAGCCAAAATTCTATAGTCCGGATCAAGCCTAATTTTTACATTTTTTATTTCTAGAAATTGAAGTGACACTCCTGTGTCGTTCTACAGGACCAAGGGTCTGGCACACCCATGTAGTTGTGTGTACACAGTGTTGATTCCACACTTCCGTGTCATTTTATACGACCATACTTCTGACAATCCCATATGTATTCCACACACCATGTCGTTGTGCTGCAATATGTGCAGGCTAATCTACACTCTTGTATGGATTCTACACGCCCATGTTGATTGTTTTCCAGATTTGTCTTTCGAGCTTCTTGTCTGTTGGAATTTCATTTTCTAATATTTTAAAGATTAAATTCACCATTATTTAAATGTTACAAATGCATAATTGGCACCATTTAAAGAGATTAATCACAATTAATCTCATATCTCCTCCATTTAGTATAAATAGAAGTTCTTGATTTGAGTTTTGGAGTTGGCTTTTAGTTATTATTGGAAAAATTTTCTTCTTCCTTTTTTCTTTTCTTTTCAAAGTGATAGAGAGAGTGACATATAATCAGTTTGCTGTAAGTGAATGTCGTGTGTTCAACATTTACTTGATATCTGTTGTATCTTGGGAGACAAATGTCAATTTTCCTAAACACCGTTAGTAGCGGCGAATTTGTCTTAAGGACATTGTGTGGAACACAGTTCTCAGATTTATTCTACCTTCCTCTTGTCATTTTATTCGAATATTGAATTAACAATACTCCTAGTTTTCTAGCAATCTTAAGACAAATACGTTTTTATTAATTCGTTATTCGAATTTGTTAATTCTTGGAATTAATATTGTTTGTTTGTTATTTCAGTGAAATGGATAACACGATATCTGCTACCAATGTTCAAGATAGTTTCTAGCCATCAACTTCTGCTACTCAGGTTGTCTCTCCGATTGTGCCCGTGACGGTACATATGAACTATGGAGAGAAATTGGAAAAATTTAATGGCTTGAATTTCAAGCAGTGGCAGCAGAAAATGTTGTTTTATCTGACTACCTTGAACCTTGCATGGTTCTTGGCTGAAGATGCTCCTACTCTTAAAGAGGATGAGCAAGATGTCCAAACAGAGATGACCTATGACAGTTGACATTATTCCAACTTCTTGTGTAGGAATTATGTCATGAATGAGCTGCATGCTTCATTATACAATGTGTATAGCGGAATCAAGATTGCTAAGTAGTTGTGGGAATCATTGGATCGGAAATATAAATCTGAGGATGTCAGCACCAAGAAATTTATAGTGGGACATTTTCTAGACTATAAAATGGTGGATTCCAAGACTGTGGTAAGTCAAGTTCAAAAGCTTCAAGTTATTCTTCATGATATTCATGCTGAAAGAATGAACTTGAGTGAAACCTTCCAAGTGGCTGCTATGATTGAAAAATTACCCCCTAGCTGGAAGGATTTCAAAAATTACCTTAAGCATAATCAAAAGGAAATAAATATTGAGGAGCTAATTGTTAGACTTTGAATTGAAGAAGACAATAGAGGCTCAGAAAGAAGGGGGCTGAATTCTTTTGAGGCAAAGGTAAATATTGTTGAACATAGACAAAATACCAAAAAAAAAAAGAAATTCAAAGAGCCTTAAACGGGTCCCAAAGGTGGAGTTTTTAAAAAGAAATTCATAGGCAAATGCTTTAATTGTGACAAGATGGGTCACAAGGCTTCTGATTGTAAGCTCTCAAAGAAAAAAATGAGTAAAGTAACAAATCTCTTGCAAAATATTACTTAAGAGGTTTCTGATATTAACCTTACTATTGTGACATCAGAAGTGAACATGGTTAGGTCTAACCCAAAAGAATGGTGGATTAACACTGATGCCACAAGGCACATATGCTCATATCGTGAGATGTTCTCTACCTTCAAGCTGAAGAATGGAAAAAAAATTGTTTATGGGCAATTCTATCACTTCTGAAATTCTTGGTGAAGGACAAGTGCTGGTAATATATGCCTGATATTCACAAGAATTTGGTATTAGGTTCAATATTGAACAAGCATGGGTTCAAAATGGTTTTTGAGTCAGATAAAGTTGTTTTGTCTAAGGGTGGAATGTATGTGGGCAAAGGGTATGCTATTGATGGGTTTTTTAAGCTCAATGTAATTGTTATTAAACGTAATAATGAAAGTATATTTTCTGCTTATTTGCTTGAGTCTTCCAATTTATGGCATGGTAGACTAAGATATATTAATTATAATACCTAATTAACTTGGACCACATACCTAATTTCCATATTGATAAAAAACATAAATGTGAAATTTGTGTTGAGGCAAAACTAACTAGATAATTCTTTCAAAATATTGAAAGAGAAAGTGAACCACTTGATTTAATCCATAGTGATGTATGTGATTTAAAATTTGTTCAAACAAGAGGTGGAAACAAATATTTTATCATATTTATGAATGATTGCACAAAATATTGTTATGTGGATTTGCTTAAGAGCAAAGATGAGGTTATAGAGAAATTTAAACTCTATAAAATTGAGTTTGAAAATCAACTCAATAGAAAAATCAAGGTATTGATAAGTGACCGTGGTGGTGAATATGTAACACCATTTGGTGAATTCTGTGCACAACATAGAATTATATATGAGACCACGACATCATATTCACCACAATCTAATGGTGTGGCTAAAAGGAAAATTTGTACCTTAAAAGAAATGATAAATGCAATGTTGATAAGTTCTAGTTTGCCACAGAATATGTGGAGGGAAGCCATATTGTCGGCTAATTACCTTTTAAATAAGATGTCTCGTAGTAAGCAAGACAAAACTTCTTATGAATTATGGAAAGGGAGAAAACCATCTTATAAATACTTGCAAGTGTGGGGGTGTCTTGCTAAAGTGGTTGTTCCCATACCAAAGAAAATGAAAATAGGGCCAAAATCAGTTGATTGCATTTTCATTGGTTATGCACATAATAGTAGTGCTTATCGGTTTCTTATGCATAAATAGAGAATTCCAAATATTCATAAGAACACAATTATAGAAACAAGGAATGCATCGTTCTTTGAACATATATTTTCTTGTAAGACTTTAGAATAGGTGAATTCGTCCAAGTGACCTCTTGAGGCTATTATTGGAAATAATCAAGATCAAGTTCATGATGAAGAACTTGGTTTAGAGGATGAGCCTATTGAGATAGAGCTCAGGCGTAGTAAAAGGACAAGGATATAAAAGTCTTTTGGACTAGATTTTCTGACCTACATGCTAGAGGCAGAACCTCAAACTTATAATGAGGCTGTAAACTCTTTATACGGTCTTTTGTGGAAATAGGCTATTAAGAGTGAGGTTGATTCCATTATGCAGAATCATACTTGGGAATTAGTGGATTTACCTCCAGGATGTAAACCATTAGGATCCAAGTGGATCTTTAAAAGGAAGATGAAGGCAGATGGTTCAATCGATAAGTACAGAGCTAGACTTGTAATTAAAGGTTACAAGCAAAAGGAAGACCTAGATTATTTTGATACTTATTCCCTTATAACTAGAATCAATTCAATAAGAATAATTATAGCAATTACTGCATTGCTCAATCTAGAAATACATCAAATAGATGTAAAAACTACTTTTCTAAATAGAGATTTAGATGAAGAGATCTACATGGTACAACCTAAAGGGTTCATTGTCTCAGGGCAAGAAAAGAAAGTATGTAAATTGGTTAAATCACTATCTAGTTTAAAGAAAGCGCCTAAGCAATGACATGAGAAATTTGATAGTGCAATGCTATCTAATGGCTTCAAAATCAATGAGTGTGATAAATGTGTTTATGTCAAAAGCACAAGTGATGATTATGTCATATTATGTTTATATGTTGATGACATGCTCATTGTTGGTAGTAATGACAAGATGGTCAAGTCTACCAAAGATATGTTAAATTCAAAGTTTGATATGAAAGATATGGGACTTAGTAGATGTGATTCTATGAATTAAAATTACTAAAAGATCATATGGGCTGACCTTGAGTCAAACTCGTTATGTTGATAAAATACTTGGTAAATTCAACAAGGATGATACCAATATTGCTATAACCCCATTGGACTTGAGCCTCCATCTATCAAAGAATAGAGGAGAAAGTGTGTGTCAAGTAGAATATATGTATGTGATTGGCAATCTGATGTACTTAATGAGTTGTACAAGACTAGATATTGCTTATGCAGTGAGTAAACTGAGTCAATATACGAGTAATCTAGGGATAGATCACTAGAAAGGAATTGTAAGAGTGCTTAGGTACTTAAGGTATACTCGTGATTTTGGACTACATTATACTAGATATCCAGCTATACTAGAAGGATATAGTGATGCTAATTTGATTTCCAATATAAAAGATTCAAAATCCACTAGTGGTTATATATTTACACTAGCTGTTGCAGTTGTGGCTTAGAAATCTTCTAAACAAACTGTTATAGCCAGATTCACGATGGAATATGAGTTTATTGCATTAGACAAACGCGCTGAATGGCTACGCCATTTCTTAGAAGATATCATGAAATATAAAAGTCTCGTGCTATCAATATGTATACATTGTGATAGTCAATCTATAATTAGAAGGGCACAGAGTAACATGTATAATGGTAAGTCTAGACATATTTATCATATACATAATACCATTAGGCAATTGCTCTCAACAGGGGTTATCACTGTTGATTATGTAAAATCAAATAATAACATTACGGATCCACTAACCAAAGGGTTACATCGAGAGTAAGTTGATAAATCATCAAGAAGAATGAGACTTAAACCCGTAAAAATATAATAAGTCGATACAAAGGAAAACCCAACCTAGCTGACTGGAGATCCCAAGATCTAGATTCAATGGGATAATCTAATTGTAAAAATGTGGAAAGATCACTGTGAGGGATAAATAAGTGAATATTAAAAATGAGATTAAGCTATGCTTTTAATAATACATTTGTGTAAAGTATCACCTATGTGGGAGTGAAGTGGGACTGCTTCAATAGAGAAGGTGTTAAATTCAATTCTCCAAAAACTCTCGCAGAACTAGGAAGATGTTCAAGGCCAAAATAAACATAACAATGAGAACTGAATTGTGTCAAGAAAGATTCATGTGTAAAGTGTATCTTATTTACTCAAGTAACTGAACAGTTCAGTGACATCATGTCAACTGAACAGCGGGTAAATTAAATATACTTTTATAAGGGAATGTTCAAATGATAACACCTATCTATCATGTGCAGATTTCGATTGCCAAACTCTATCACGTAGTAAGGTTTTGTTTGTCTTACGTTTTTGCCCAATTTTATTCATATAGGGACTGTTGGAAAAATTGTGATTGTAAGTCATTTTGAGAGGATAATTAGGATGGGTCCCACAACTTGATTTTGAGAGAAAGACCCTGATATGTGTTTCTTGATATAAGAACTATAAATTAATGTATTCATATGCTCAAAATAGAGAACGTGTGAATAGAAAATGAATCTCAAAGTAATCTCTTTGCTAAGGAGATATAAAGAGGAAAAGTGAAAGTGGGAGTTGTTCCACATCACGAAAATGTAAAATTGGACTTGTATTTATATAGTAAGATGCATTTTTACATGGGTAAGAAAGTAGCATGGAATGCTCTCTCTCGCTCATTCAAGCGTAGAGGGGTGCAAATCTATAGTTCGGGATAGGCTAATACGTGGGTGCGCGACCAGCATATATGAATATCGAGCCGAAATCCCATGGTCCGGATCAAGCTTAATTTTTATATTTTTTATTTTTGAAAACTGAAGCAACACTCCCGTGTTGTTCTACGAGACCAAGGATCTGGCACGCCCGTATGGATTCCACACAGTCGTGTCATTGTGTGTACACAATGTTGATTCTACACTCCTATGTCATTTTACACGGCCATGCTTCTGACACTTCCGTGTGAATTCCACACGCCTGTGTCATTGTGCTGCAATATGTGCAAGCTAATCCACACTCCAGTGTGGATTCTACATACCTGTATGGATTGTTTTCCAGAGTTTTCTTTTGAGCTTATTGTCTTTTGAAATTTCATTTTCTGATGTTTTAAATATTAAATTCATCATTATTTGAATGTTACAAAAGCATAATTGATAGCCTTTAAAAAGATTAATCACAATTAATTTAATATCTCCTCCATCTAGTATAAATAGGAATTATTGGTTTGAGTTTTGGAGTTGACTTTTAGCTATTATTGGGAAAATCTTATTCTTCTTTTCTTCTCAAACTGATAGAGAGAGTGACATATAATCAGTTCGCTGTAAGTGGGTGTTGTGTGTTCAACATTTACTTGATATTTGTTGTATCCTGAAAGACAAACGCCGATTTTCCTAAACACCTTTGGTATGAGACAAATTTGTCTTAAGGACACTGTATGAAATACAGATCTCATATTTGTTATACCTTCCTCTTGTCATTTTATTCGAATATTGAATTAACAATACTCTTAGTTTTCTAACAGTTTTTTTCAAAACGCAATGCCAAATAAGGCCTTAAACGTGTTATCGGGAGAAATCCTTGATTATTATGTCTTGAATTTTTGTTTGGCTTTGTAAATTCTTGATTTAGTTATAAAGTTACAAATTTAATTTCAAAATAATTAATCCAATAATGAAGGAGAAATGTATGAAAATTAAAGAACATATCTTTTGAGGTGGTATAAATACAATTGAGTCTATAATTTCAGTTAGTTGTTTTTTTCCTAATTCTTTTTCTTATGTTTCTCAAAAAAAAAAAATCCTAAAAATACTTAATTTTACGTGTCTTTGTAAAATTCTAGATGAATATTGTCATTAAACCTAACAACTTATAATGGAGAAATTAAATCCTTAAAAATACTCTATCTGTTCATAGGTAGATGTCGTTATAGAATAGAATTTTTGTTCCAAAATATTTAACGTTTCATAATTATTTATAAACATTAATTAATCTTTTACATATTCTACTACTATTTTAAGCTCCCTCTTCCATATAAAACTACTTATTTAAAGTTTCTTCTTCCATATATAAGTAATTAATTATCAAAGTATAATATATTATTTCAAAATTAATATACAAAAATCTTAACATCTATTTAGGAATAGAGGGAATAGTAAATATATTATATATTAAAACATTTATTTTTTCTAAACCACATGTATATACGGTCTAAAACTAATTTGATTCAAAGTTTAGTTACAATATGGTTTTTCATTATTCTCCAATGATGTATTTAGTAGGATTTTCGAACCCAAAAATTTTTTCTAATAAACTCAAATTATGTTGTCGACTTGGCCATAACCCTTCAATAAAACATTTATTTCTTTCTAATAATATGTTTAGCAAATTTGTTTTCCTAATGTTGGTTTTGTAATCATGAAAAGCTTTTAGAGATTAAAGTTAAAGCGCGGAAGTCAATAAAGATGATTGGTGAGCACTGATATCTTTAATTACAACTTTTGGGCGTTGATTGAGCTTTAAAATCTCATTTTCAGTGAGCGATCTTATAAATCATATCTAATTTATCTTCTTTGCTTATGCAAACTAAAAAAAAAAAAAGAAGATAAATGCTAAGATACTCTTCACCTTTTAATACTGATTTCTTGATTGACTGACTGACGAGGAAATAGAAAAAATAAAATCATTTTTAAGCAATTCTCTCCTCATTAACTAATCAAAAATGATAATTAGAAAATGTTGAAAAATGGAGTGTGTCCTTAGTATTTAAAAAAAAAAAAAAAAGAATAAAATTGATGTCCTTGCATATCATAATGTAACTGGGCTAATTATACAAATGATATCAAAATTTGTCACTTTATTATAATTTAGTACCAAAATTTTTAATTGTTATAAATTAGTAGCAAAACTTCTAAAAATGTTGTAATTTGGTATATCAACTCAATTTTTAGTACCCAAAAGTCTATGTAGCATGCTACATTACACAAGCATCTACGTCAGTATTTCTATCAACAAAAATAACCAATAAAAACGATATCATTTAAGGATTTTAAATGATATGTTTTCGTTTTTCTCTTTTGAAAATACTTAAACGACATTGTTTTTAATGATTATTTTTGCTATGCGGAAAATTGAGTTGAAGTACCACATTATAATATTTTTGAAAATTTTAATATCAATCTATAACAATTAAAAGTTTTAGTACAAAATTATAATAAAGTGATAAATTTTAGTATTATTTATACAATTAACCCTAATGTAGCGTTTAGACAACATAATACATTATTTTATTTCTATTGCAAATTAAATTTATAAAATTTTTAATATATAATTCGATTCAATTTTACTTTACTCATCAATAAAATCATTTTAATTTTAAGACCATATATAAGCATTTAAATTATATACTGTTTAAAATTTTTATTGAGGAGCATTAGCTATGTTGGTAAATTAAGTTACTTTTAAACTTGATTAAAAAAATCAAAGAAACAATAAGTTAATATTATTTAATAGATTTGATAATTTTTTATTGATTTGATTTGAAATTCGATGAAATCTCTAAATGAGTAAACACTAATAATTATTTGAATTTAATTTTTAAATTAAAGATAAATTCTCTAGATAATCTGCATTAATTGAATAATTCGATATGAAATCTAAATTTAATTAACAAAAATGATAACTCAGAATTAACTCAAATCCAAAATGATTCGATTCTATATAATTGACAGTTCTAAATCTAATAAGTGTTTATTAAAGTCGACCAATTCAATTACAAATCCTTATTATTATTTCAATTTTGAGGGCATTGGTAGCGAAAATTTTACACAATCTTTAACCCAAGTGACCCCACATATCACGGCTTTGGTTTGAAGCACCAAAATTAAGGCCATTGATGATATAAATAAATTCAGAAAAAAATTACTATATATTTCTTAAAATTTAACCAACTTCTGATATTTAAAAATTAATCGATTTGTCCTTTTTATTTTATTACATTTTACTAATATATTTTTCTATTAGATAGATATTAAATTATAATGAAATGATAAAGACAAATTATTATTTACTCTTAAAGTTTGATCTATTGTAATAGTATATTCTATAATTAAGTTTGATCTAATGTATTAGTATTCTTTAAATTTGACCTATATATTGTACCTCTAAGCAAAAAAAAATATTTTTTTCTGATTAATAGTAAATATTTTAAAATTTATCCTATTAATTACATAGTTTACATATATAAAATAGAAAAAATAATCTCACTTACGAAAATTGGTATAGTTCTAAAGTTCGAATTTCTTACTATCTATCATATTGATGTAAGATTAAAATTTGTATGGCGAATGTTAGGAGATAACCGTGAATAAAAAGAATTTATTTATAGTAGAAACTGATACAGCAGGCTGGCAATGTAGAACAAAAAACTACATATCTTCCCTTGTTTGATTTCATTGTTTTTAATGGTACAATAATTTTGACCCAAAATAAAAGCAAAAAGGACAATAATTTAAACTGTTTGTTTGCACATAGCTAGGATAGTTTTTTTTCGTCTGACCCACATATATTATCCCTCAGTAAATTAAAACTGCATATTAAATTTAATTATTTTCGTACCGGATAGAATTCTAAAATCGGCAAAATACTCTCTCGTAAATTTTAAAATAGCTGCATATTCAAAAATTGAATATAAGACCTCTAATTAAACTAAAAGAAATTCATGTTATATAGCTGGGATAGTGTTTGTAATCTATCATTCTCATAATTTTACTTTAAGAATGTACTAATAAGAAATTGATTTAGCAATATTAATACATCAGCAGATTTATTTTTCATTTTCATTATTAAAAATTTTAATTATTTTCGTACCGAATAAAATTTTAAAGTCAGCAAAACATTCTCTCGTAAGATTTAAAATAACTACATATTCAGAAATTGAATACGAGACCTCTAATTAAACTAAATGAAATTCATGTCATCTCATTTACAATATGATAGCTTGGTATATAGCTAGGATAGAGTTTGTAATCTATCATTCTCATAATTTTACTTTAAGAATGTACTAATAAGAAATTGATTTAGCAATATTAATACATCAGCGGATTTATTTTTCATTTTCATTATTAAAGATTAATATTAGCGTTATGATCTAATGGGGAGGTGAATTTTTCTTTTAAAAAAATTATTTATTTTTTTAATGGAAATATTCATAATATTGGTGAATGTTCAATAGGATTTGAAGATTGTGATCAAGCATGCAATAAAGCAAATATTTTATTTTTATTGCAGATTAATTCTATTGTTTTAGTATAAATAATTTATATTTATTAAAAATAAACAAATAATTATTAATAGCAATTTAATAATAATAGATAAATAAATAAATAGTTGGAAGTGTCAGAGAGACAGTTGAAGATTCTAAAATTCTATTCCGTCTTATTCATTTGGCCGGTATTAAAAACAATCTTATGTTCTCTACAGCAGCAAAGCTGACCTTGAAAATTGATTACTCCCTTTTCTTATAATTTATGATTTCTCAGCAAATCTTAATGAAGTTGTAAATGAACATGCAAGCATTGAATATCTCAACATTTCGTGAAACTTTTTAGCACTAGGGTTATCCTTTTTTTTTTTTGGTTAATTGGTGTTAGAATTATTCCTACTAATTCAAAACGTGACAGATATAATTTCAAAAGATAGCAAGACTAATTCAAAACGTGACTGATAGAATTTCAAAAGATAGCAAAATATTTTTTCAAGAGTTTTAAAATAGATGCATACTTAAAACTCGAACTCGAAATTTATAGTTAAATTGTAAGAATATCGTGTCAATTCATTTACAAATTCTTGCATACACTAAGGTTATCTTTTTTTATATATGGAGTCTCATTTGAATTTTTCAAAATTACAAAATGTGAATTGTTTAAAAAATAATAATAAAACAGAATAAAATAAAATTCTATTCATGAGTTACTATCAAACAGCATATAATTTCTGTACAGCCACAGCTGCTGTGGCACATGAGCTTCCAATTCCAATTCTGATAATATATGGAGTGCGAGGGTGTCATTTTCTGTCTGTTTCCTAAAGGAAAAGGTGAACCACAGTTTGTCGTTTGTCTGTTTCAGTTGTTCTATTTCAATTATGACACTATAGGTGGGGATTACGGTTTCAATAATAGACACTGATTAGAAAAGAAAATTAAATACCACCATTATTCAGGTCGTATAAAGGTTGAGCCCAACTATAAAACTCCACTGTTCGATTCGTTTTTTGCCAATTCAGTTGAGTTTGAAAAAATAACAAAGAATTTGTTAATTAAACTTGCCGACTAAACCAAAAATTACATATTGAACCTCCAATAATATGAACCGAACTGGCTATTATTGATTTGATTCGAAACTCGGTTTCAATTTGGTTTGGACACACCCCTAGTAATCAGATTTTATTGGTTTTAATCGCCATCCATAATCTAGATAAGTTGCAAGTAAAGGATTTTATAACCACAATTATGCGTGACATCAAAGTTTTTTTTTTTTTATTAAAAAAAGGTAAAATTGCTGGAAGGAAATGGATTCAAGATCTAAAGTTGAATAGAATCTATTAATATTAAGCTAACCGACAAGTAAGTCTCTTTTTTACATAGGATATGGCTGTTAAATGAATAAAATTTTAAATGAATAAAATGTTCCCTTCTAAATTTTAAAAGTTATTCATATTTAGAACTCGAATTCAATATCTAAGATTAAAGACAAGAAATCTATACTATCTTAACTAATATATTAGGGGTGACGAGTCTCCCTAGGCTAAAACAAATACGTACTTCAAGCAAGAAGTCTCAAACTTGTCTTTGCCTTCAGGAGCCTGCATTGTACTGTAGCTGTAACATTCAAAGATACTTTCATGGAGATTCGGTCGGTTTTTTTTTTATTTTTTATTTATCATGGGTTGAGTATTGGGGCTTCCATTTGTTTGTTGCTGTTGCCTTTTTTGCAGGCCTTTAATGCATGAATATTTTTTTTAATGTATTAAAACTCTGACCCGACTAGCCAGTCAAACTAGGAAACCAGAGATACGCAAATGATAGGAAAAGACAAGGTACCTTACCATGCGGAAATGTCTCCTGTAGGAAAATTGAAGTTCCCATTTGAAGGTGAAATAAGGCAAAGTCTGTCAGCAAATTGTACGGCCGAATTACGAATAAAATCATAAACCAATCTAATTACAACTTATCATTTATATTTATTATTTTATATACATGAATGACTGATAAAATTAATTGAATAAATTCGTGAACTTAATCCATTATATCATTAGGGATTTCACAAACATGCATAAGATTGCCTCGGCTGTAATGAAATCCTTATAATCCGTTACATATACTCCAAATGATTCACAGATCCAACCTCATGATGCCAAAAAGGAAATAATTATAAAATCATTCAATTTCACTGAAAGAAGAAAATACTCAAAAAATGGAGGAAAAAAAAAAAAAAAGTCACTCATTGTGAATGAATGAAGATCGTATGCAATTTCGAGTCTAAAGGTAAGAAAACCAGCTAAAATGAGCAAGCTGTGACATGTTCAAATTCCAGCCAACTTTCAGCATAGCCAGCAACCCATTGTTAAGTTCAGTATCCTTTTGGGCTTTGGCAAAAGCCAGACTCGACACAAACAAAGCTCATAAATAACATTATTTTTGGCAGCTAACTATGATGTGTAAGCTATATCCTCCACTGTGTTCTAGCAATCTGCTGAATGAAGCAACAAAATTCTCCTTGCATCAGCATGGCTAGGAAATTATGAAACTATATATTGTGAATTAAAAAAAAACAAATAAACAAACAATCAAAGGAGCTCTCCAAAAACTCAGCTCAGTGCTCAAGACCCTACATCGCAATGAAAAGTAAAATTATTGTATAAATTTGTAAAATATTGACAGAATTAAAGTTGGGATAATCAATATCTTACTGTTAGTGCTTCCCATCATGAAACTGAGCATTTTTCGAAGACTTGAAAGTTTCCAAAAATTCTTTGGCCTTCCCTAACTCTTGTTTTTGTCTTGCCTTACCCCAATTATGTTCTGTAGCTAGTATCTCAATGATGCGCGGCAAAGCCCTGCCAGCTGCATCAGTATCCAGAAAAGCAAGCCTTGATCTCCGAGCAATGAAATCCACAGCAGATTCACAGTACTCATGTCGGGCACAATAGGCAACCTCTGCTTCAAGATAAGGGTAGCCATGGGCAAGTCGCTTCCCCAGACCTTCATTCTGAATATCATGAAGAATTAATAATGTTAAGGCATAGGTGTAGGAAGATCCTGTGCCAATCCAGCATGCACCGCATTTATCAAATTTAGATAGATCAAACCTAGGCTCAAGAACTAAAAAAATTTTGAACTTAATACTAAAAACAAAACAAACAACATAAATCTTCCAGTAGACCTACAAGACTGAACTAGCCCTTGCCAATTTCCAATGACTATCATAAGATTGCACACAGGAATGCAGAAACTCAGACCAAAAAGCATCACTCTTTGCCAAAATAAAACCACATTTCTGATTGTTTCTTCAATTGAGTCAGTAAATCTTCTTGATAAAAATAATGTAAGCTAATTTAAATGATGGAAGCTAATTGAAAAAGTGCATATGCAATGGATTTTTTTTTTTTTTTAAAGAACTACCTTGCTTACTGTTTTGAATATAAATTTATTTGAGATTCAATTTGAAGATCATAATGCACCAGGATCTCATACAATCATCTTAGCACTTTTTCCTGATTAAACTATAAAAATATTTGGATTTACAGACCATAATGGACTGGAATCTCATCATCACCCATCATTTATGAGGCTCATTTTAAAATTTGGCAAGAGAAAAAGAAAAGAGCAGCAATATATATAATATCAAGTGAATGCCCATTAATACATGACACTTTCAGATGCCAAATTCTGTCAATACAGTGTAGGACCATTAAGGACACAAAATCTACATAGTGGTGCAGCTCGACTCCTAAAGCTACTTTGGAGGAAAAAAATAAGGGGCTTGTCATATAAAGATAAGGGAATGCAAAACTGACCTGAGCTATGGCAGCCACTCGCTCTGCCATTGTGCCATAGGCATGTGATAGGTGCTTAGCAGCAGTAGTGTCCATTACTCCGGGGACAACTTTGCCACCGTATGTCTTCTTCATGCGTATGTATTGCTGCGCAAGCACTGTGAATGATGAAGGCTCCCATCCATCTCCACCAACAAGCCCCAGGTTGTGAGTTATACATTCATTTGTTGGACCTAGCTTGCCAGCCTTTATAGCTGCATCAACAGCATCTTCTGCCATGCTGAAAACATCACTAGTAAGCCCGATACTCGTACATATTGGAAAAGCCAAATAAGGAAAGGATAGAAAGAAGTGAGAGAAGGCAGGAAGAAGGGATTGATTGAAAAGATATAAGGGTATGCCACAAAGCTAAACTAATGAAATGCTATGCCTTTCTTATTTGTTGCTAAATAGTAATCGTATAAAACCAAATTAATGTGAATGCTATACATCATTGTCATTTTAAGCTAATTTCTATAAATGGATCATTGACAATTGGTGAAGACATATACAACATTAGCATAGCAGAAATTAGAAAGTCAGAATAGATGTGGAGAAGTGAAAATAGTTTGCAATAGAATTGAATGCATTTGTTCAAATGTGGAAGTGGCACCATTAGGGAAAAGCTGATAGAAGAGATTGAAATGATGTGGTCTGCATCATATACTGACACTTAAATGCTTCTATATAAGGTTAAGCAAAGTTAAGTTGCAGGGGGAAAAGAATTGAGAGAAACCAAGAATAACATGTCGGAGATATAGTAAGAATGTGGTTTGACATAATACACTAATATCTCCTGAGGTTTAAAAAATATATAATTTGTTTCCTCTATTTTATTTATGTTAAACTATACAGTCATTCTGTTAATTTTAAGGCATTTACCGTTAAGAAGAAAAAATATTCTCTTTTGTTCAGGGGTATACTAGTACAATATGTCAAACTTCAGGAGGGTACTAGTACAATAAATCAAACCTGTAAGGGGGCATTAGTGCAATATATCGAACTTTCAGGAGGTAAATTGCATAATTTTCATCCCTCAAGAGGTTACTAGTATATTATGTCAAACTACAGGGGACAAATCGTATATTTTTCAAATCTCAAGAGGATACTAGTGTATTATGTCAAACTACATTAGATAAATAGTAATTTTTCCTAAAAAATAATAGTAAAAAAATAAAAAGACCCTAGATATTTCGAAAATTGTAGCTCTAAACCAATGAAAAAAAAAAGGAAGGAAAAGATATCTAGCCTAACCCAAACAATTTGGTTTAAGACTCAGTTGAGTTGAAACTTGAAAGTAGATAAGATTCAAAACCACATTATTAACAAAATACGCAGGATATAACCGTACATCACTTACAATAACTCGCCATTTAAAAGCACCCTTAAAAGAATCAGTCTGCTAAAAATATTACCTCCGGTAAGTAGTCCACTTTCCACCAGTGATTGTAACCAAACCAGGATAATCTTCAAATACAACATGATCTCTGGAGATGCTTTCAGTGTTATTTGCTGATGGATCCATTGCCAATGGGCGAATACCACTCCATGCTGAAAGAACATCAGTGCGACGGACCTAAAACTTATCTGTCATTTCGATATCCACAACCAAACCAGTGCATAAAAGAAATAAATAACAAAGCTGATTCATCATGGATCCATGCTGCCTTATGATCGTAAATCCGCAATTCCATATGCATATAGCAAATCAACATTTGGGCATTTGCAAATAGACTACATACCGATCACAAATGTGTAATGGGCAGAAGCCATTCAAGTTAATCAAATTAAATAATCTACTAACCAAGGCAAATTTGCAGCATGTGGACATACACAACAACAAACAATCAAACAAGACATTTCAAAGGAAAATGCTGAACTCCTACCTGAAAAAAAGGTAGACCACTAAGCATTGATGATTATAGGAATTAGATTCCAACACTTCCTTAGAACAAAGAGCAACTGATAATGCAAGAACAACATACTGTGAGGGAAGAATGCTAGCACTCAACCAACAAACTCATTAGCACATAGTTTTGAGTTAACAGCAATATCCGTGCACAATATGCTGAACATTTTGGCACACACAAACCCTCTACCACTCGAGCTACAAGACAATGGTTGAACCTCATCCGTTCTAGTAAAAGTTCTCCCCAGTTCTATCTCAATGGCATTTGCTCCCATAACCACCTAAATGGAATCCCAAGACTATACTACTGAGATAGTGAGGTATCCCAATCAAACACAAGTGCAAGCAAAGCGATAAAGTACATAAGTATCATTTCCAAAATCTAAAGAGTTCTTAGACATACTAAATGGTAGGCCTTGGCTCTATTTGTCTTGAATTTGTTATTTTTCCTTTTTCTCTCAGATCTACAAGACAAGAATTAGGTTCACGATTGTTCGTTGTGTTGTATTCAAGTTATCATAAATAAATAAATAAATAAAGCCCAAGACAAACAGATAGAAGCTAAAGACACTAACAAATTCAGAAATTCAAGGACTGTATGATATTACATCCTTTATTTGATCATTTAATATTTGGCACTGACATTTTTGAGAAATTCATAGGCAAAATGTGGGCATTGATTTCTCTAAATAAAAGTAGAAAAACAAACAAAAATATTCCAAATTATCATTTTTTATGAAGATGTTAGCCAAAACGGGTTATAAAAGCTTTTAGAACATTAAGTTGCATATGAAAACCATAAGCTATTAGATTGAGAAATGGCAAATAGCACTGTCCTCAAACCACTCTAGTAATCTATCAAATTAATTCTGATATTTCTTAGATAGTTAAGTAAACAATAAGTTAAATGAGTCACTAGTGCAAAATTACCTCAACCAACAATTTGAATTCAAAGAAAACACGAGAGATGTACCAATTATCATCAATTCTAAAATTTCTGTATCATTATTACTTAGCCACACTTTTGACAATCAATAAACAAGCCATCAGTTTATTTTCAACATACTGGTGTATAACTATTTCTTATCATCAAAAGTTCTACAGTAATCCGCCTTTCATTAAGTGAAATAGCAATAGAAACAACAGATATTAAGATAGATTACATGGGCATACATTTCAACTTTCAACCCAAAAAAACTATCGAAGTTTTTGGGTACCAGATTTAACTATTCTTAGATCTAATTTAGCCTTTCATGATGCCAATGAAATGTTGTAATTTATTTTCTGTAATTTGACAACTGCAAAATATCACATACCTTGATACTAAGGTAATCTGAGATAGCATCAAGTATAAACTGAATCTCATCCTCATGTGGTTCAGGAAGCAAAGTTATAATGGTGTTAGAATCAGTAGTTCCAGCAACTGTTCTTCCCAACCATGGCAACATGAAAACAACACGCCCATCCTTTGTTTTGGGAACAATCAAGCCCATTCCCTCTGGAGAATAATAATCTGGAAGAACAATATGTACACCACTGCTAGGACAAATCATAGGTTTTGCATCTTTAATGGCCATTTTCCTTACAGAGTCACAAAATGGCCCTGCCGCATTAATAACAACTTTTGCATATGTATCAAACTCTTTGCCTGGTGACATACAAAAGTAATAATCACATGTAAGCATGTAGTTACACAAACAAAGGAGGGGATATAAGGACAGAATAATAATGTCTCCAGGAACATCTGTGTTGCATATATGACATATAACACTCAAATCCATTCATTAAAATACCCAGAAACAACAAAATATTGGGTGAATTTCACCCACGATCCTCCAATTATATAACTAGTAACAACTCGGTACCTGAATAATTATTTGTAACACAAAGGTACCTCAATTATCTAACTCGTAACAACTCGGTACCTAAAAGATTATTTGTAACACAAAAGTACCTCAATTTTCATTTTGTAACACAAAAGTACCTCAACTTTTATTTTATAACTAAATAGTATTTCCGTATTTGAATGTTAGTTTTCCTAACATAAGTGTGATATAAAATATCCACATCAAATAAATTTTAATAAAAATAAAATTTGATGTAATATCATATCAGATAAATTTCAATTTTACTGACTGTGTATTACAACTAATTTTATTTTTATTAAAATTTATCTAGACATTTCATGTTATACTTCTATTAAAGAGATTAAGAGGTGTTTGAGAGTACTGTTAAGTGTGTTACAAATAATCTTTCAAGTACCGAGTTGTTACGAGTTAGATAATTGAGGTACCTTTGTGTTACAAATAATTTTTCAGGTACCGAGTTGTTACGAGTTATATAATTGGAGGACCATGGGTGAAATTCACCCCAAAATATTGAAAACAAGGAATGATAAAGTGACTAAAATGAACCACTTCCATGCTATTAATTGTGCTCAAATAGCTTAGAGTTGTTCACTTGTGAAAATTAAGCTATTCCTCTTGGGGGTGAAGTACTGGAGATTTTTGTTGAATTGTAATAATTTTCAGACAAAGTTTCCTAGGATCCCAATTTATGGTGATACTTGAAAACAACTAAACTTGATTTCTATTTATGTCTTTTACAAAATTTCATTTGTAAAACTTGCCAATGTTGTCATTGGTGAGCGCAAGGCATATTAACACCAAAATGTAAGATACATGAACAAACAAGGAAAAATTAGGCTGATGTCAAATTTTGAGAGGCAGGCCAGGCTTTTTCCTCTTAAGTAATAGAGGAAGCCCCTCTGGATTGCATGAATTGAACACTGGACTTCTGTGAGAAGACATGTGGATATTGGCACTGGATTAAGCCCAAATGCATATATTAGTTCAAAAATCTCTACTCAAAGCATTTTTGGAGGGTTACCCAACTAATTACACATATAATAAAAACAGTTCAATAGTGGCTCTTAAATGGATTGGTTTTTTGTTTCACAATGCTGTGAATCAAAATGATCAGTTCAGTTTGTTCTGTGAAAGTATATTGTTCTATTACTTGAACCACACATATCCCCAATTCTTCCTCAACATTTTTTTCTTTGACAGATGAGATGAAAAGTTGAAGCCAGATAGAAGGCAGCTGTTAAATGGGGAAGTTTTAAAGAAAATATTGACTTGTTAAGAAATAAATATCACACCTGATAGATTGTCATGAATCCGTGCACCAATTATCCGCTTATTAGCTTCATCTTTTAGCAAAGATACCACTTCAGCGTGGTTGAGTACTGCTGCACCAGCTAATGCAGCAGTACATGCCAAACTGACATTAAGCCGCGAGTCATTCATCTGCCCATCATAATACACCACAGTGCCCTTCAAGATTCTGTTTTTACCACTTTTTGCTAGAGTTGGGAACAGTTCAAGTGACTCTTGTGCAGAATAATATCTGGATAAATGTAATAAATGTCGTCCTGAGACCAAATCATACATTTTCAAGCCCATCCAATAGTATACTACCTCAAACCAGTCAAAACAGGGAGTCATGCAGGGTAAAGCATGGCACAGGTGTGGTGCATTATCTATAACCTGTTTGCGTTCCTCAAGTGCATGAAAAACCAGCTTCAGTTGCCCATAGTCAAGATTGAAGACAGCTTTCTCCAAATAGCGAACTCCTGTAAAAATAATTGACCACTAATAGAATTAAACAAATTAACTTGAAGGCTCACAAAAATGGCAGAATAAAAAGGGAGAATTTCTTTTATTTTGTTCACAAAAATGCAAATATTATACCAGCCAAAGGGCTAAGATGTTTTCTTTTTGTGTCTACAGCTGTGAACGTGAAGTATACTAACTAAGTGGGTATCCATTTTCAATCTGTCATATTAAACTATTACCACATGCAATAATTAACAAGTCCTATGTCGCTAAAAGAGTTATATATAGGACAAATGAGTAACTCACGATTGAAATAAATAAAACGGTGTCACCAATGACCAAAGAAAATACCAAAAAAATAAAAATGAGTATCCATTTCTTACAAGGTTACAATAAATCCTTTTCAACTCCCACTTAAAATTCACAAATCACATGGACTGGATAATTCAATGTCTAGATGTTCAAATACATTCCTCAAGTTCCATTATGTAATAATGTAACCACCACATAATCCATCCAGGAAATGTTTCTGACCTGTCTTGATCATGTCACTGAAGTAAATTTTTTAAAGCATGAATCTCTGGTCATGGATATGCAATACAGAAAAGTAGATTCATCAACAAGAATAAACAAAGATCTTCTACATTGGAAAGATGCCACCACAGTTCATCGAATGACTGGTACTGGATTCACGATCACATTTTAAGTGATGGATTCGCCTGTGATTCTAATAGAAAAACTAACGCATTTCTGTTCTCAAACAAACCGAAATTCGCTGTGCGATCGTTATCATCAATGTTCTATTTGTATATGGATATACAAACAATTATACGTTAAAAAGGGACTTGCCTCCATGAATTAGCTTCGTGGACCGCGAAGAGGTACCAGAAGAGAAATCCTCTCTCTCAACGAGACCAACACGAAGTCCTCTAGTGACAGCATCAAGCGCTGCTCCACTGCCGGTGGCGCCACCGCCAATCACGAGAACATCGAGCGGATTAGCAGCAGTAGCACCAATCAAAACCGACTCCTGAGATGCTCGAGACGGAATAACAGCATTCGGATCGCCGATTCTCTGTTTCACAGCGTCCAGAGCTGGGCCACCGCCACGGTCACTGATGGAGATGGTGGGAGACAGAAAGATGGAGCCTCCGGATGCAGCAGCGGCAACAGCAACAATGGCAGCAGTGCCAAGGCGACGGAAGCGCGTGGCGGAGGACATGGCGAGAGGCGATGCGAAGGTATGAGGTGGCAGTTGCAAGCATAAGTACAAAGTGATTTAGATACTGTTATGGGAAGCCGCGAAGTCTGCATTGGGAATCGGTCATAGAATTATGGATTTACTAAAATGCCATTTTTCTGGAGCTTTATTAATTTTTATTACCTCCGTCCAAAAAAATCGTCCCATAGAAATTTAATTAATATAATTAGAAAGTAGAAACTTAAGATTAATAAAAATATATTCATAAATTAATTAATATTATTTTTAAAATAAATATTATTGATGATAAAATATTTACATAAAAATATAAAAATTTCTGAAAAATGAATTATTTTTTTGGAGAAAAGACTATATTTTTCTGAATTGAAGAGTGTTATTTTCTAAATTCCATATTTTTCATTTAAATGCATATCCTTCTAATAGTTCTCTCATTCTGCTTGATCAAATAACTATAGAAACTAAAAAATTACATAATTAATTAAAATTAAAATGATTAAAAAAATATCATCTAGAGGAATATTTATTACCTTATTTATATTGGTTTAACCAATTGTAATACTAATAAAACTCTTTTGAAAATACAATTGATCTCTTTTATTTTATCATATTCTATTAATATATCATTTTATTAGATTTTCTATTAAAGAAATATCATATTATAGTGAAATAACAAATAGTAAATAGTATCTCAAGATTTAACTTATTATACTATATAGAGTATATTGATAACTTAGACTAATAAATATGGAAAAGAAAAAACTCAAATAAATATGGAAGTATGAAATTCAAATAAGTATGGTGCGGAGAAATTTAAACAAAATATTAATAAAAAAATCAAATAAATATAGAAAGAGAGATTTACATAAATATGAAACTTGAAATTCAATTTCGAATAAATCGGTAAACAGGAAGATCAAATCATCTTACCCATTAAATTCATCAATTTTTACAATTTCGTTCTATAATGAGTTTTATAATTCGATATGTATCTATCAACCAAGTTTTATAATTTTATGGTTCATTGAATATAGAACAAATTAATAATAATAATCCTTAGAAACTTTAAGAAATTATAGTTAGAAATAAATTTTTAAAAGATTATCAATACATCATCTATCGTTTAAGATAATATATATTCATTTGATACTGTATGAATTTTAAATAATAAAATACAATACACCATATAATTTTTCTATGTTTGAAATATTTTTATATAAATTTTTTAAGATTTTATATATAATTTAATAATCTTTTATAAAATTATGATTCATAATATTTACTAATAATTGTAATAGTAGCGCAGCAAGTACATTCAAGATACAAGCTTTCAAATTGTTATGGCTGTATTATTAATTTTTTTTAAATTTATTTCTATCTGAAAAGATTAAAATTTTAGGAAAATTTGTTGAATATATAAGGAGAAAAATAAACAAAAAAACCCAAATAGTATAAAATGAAAGAGGAAGGAAGAAGGGCAATTACGTGAAATGGAGAGGCTGTAACTGGACGCTTTGATAAGGCATTGCAATTATTCCCGTGATGACTGATGATGGTGCTTGGGAATCGTGAGCGAGTGGTGACCTTTTTCTTTCAATTTCCAGAAATTTTAAAATTCTTTTTGATTTTATAAAATTTATAAATTTATAAATTATAAAATTTATAAATTTTAAAAATTATATTATTTGGTTATCCTGTAAAATTTATAGATTAATATTACAATTATTTTTATATTTATATTTAATTTAATAACCACACTCTATAAATTTAACAATTAATTTATAATTTTAACTTTTATTAAATATTGATAATCAATTATTAATTAGTCATATATAATTAATTTTATTATATATTTAAAATTTTAAAAACTAAAATTTGTTATTTTAAGAGTTGAAAAATAAAAAAATAAAAAAAAAGTTATTTTATATTATAATATTTAATTATATTACTAAAAAATATTTTTTTATTAATAATTTAATGTATATTAATTATTATGAATAATAATAATAAAATAATTAGTTAAAATTTAAAAAATTAATTTTTATTTTTTTAAAATTAAAAATAATTTTAAAATATTATTAATTTATTATTGACAATTTTAAAATAAAAAAATTTATTAAACAAAATCTGTAAATTCTAAATTTTTTTTATCTAGGAGATAGAAAATTAAATATTTAAAAATTGAAGAATTTTTGTTGATATTTTTTAAATAGTTAAATAATAAATTTAATATAAATTAATAAATTTTTTATTTAGAATTCCGCAATCAAAACGTATTCTTTATTGCTGCAGCTTTTGCAATTGCAAAGCTTATCTTATCCAACTCAAAAGTCAGAGTGGAAAGTTCATAGCAAACGGAAAGCGAATTAGTTAAGAATTTAAATGAGGACACGTTTTATGTTTTTAATTATGTAATTTCATAAAATTATATGTAATCATTAATTATAACTAATTCAATAGGAAAAGACAACATTTATTATTAAACATTAATTAATTATTGGGCTTTTGAGAAAAAAAAAATCAGGAATTTTAAGAAAAAATATGTACTTTTACTTTTATCTCAAAATAATTATATTTTTTATTTTTTATTTTTAAATATAAATATTTTTAATTTTTTAGAGTAATTTAGAGCATGATTGGCATTGAAGTTGGAAAAATTGCTTTTAAAAAAGTTATTTGAGTTATGAAAATTGTTTTTTGAAATAAACAACAGTAAATAGATGTTTTTTCAAGAATCGTGTTTGGAGAAAATAATTTATTAAAAATTAAAAAAATCAGTTACTTAAATAAAAAAAAATTAAATAATGTCTTTTAAACACCCAACATCAATTCCAAATACTAATCTAATTTAGTTCGACAGTAACATGACACTTCAAATCTTTTTTTAAATTGGTACCGCCAATATGCATTAATATGTATATGTGATATTCAGTTTTTTAATATGTTATGCAAATAATTACTCTCACACTAAAAATTCGTTAGCAATGATCTAGTTATATCTATGTATATTTAGTCTACAAAATTTTGAATAGATATATTTATATTTACACAAATCTAGAGTTTTTGATATCTAATTTTGTGCATATATCTGGGTATTTTTTTTTTAACTAATGACATATTATTTCAAAAAAAAATAAATGCCATATTATATAAAATAAATAAATGTTACTAACGTAGGTTAGTAGTATTAAATTAAAAAATAGGTTTGAAGTATAACATTACTAACAAACCAAATTAAAAACCTTTTAAAACTATATTTGATATGAAATTAAAAGTATGTATATTTAAAAGTTAATATATATATATATATATATAATTGTTTTGATAAAATACATGTTGTTGAATGTCCCTTAGGGAACATAGTCTAGGATTTACTGATTTCGGAAGCTGTTTTGGTTCTAAATCCCTCCACAAAATCAAATTAATATCTCCTTCCCCTTTGTATGGTGCATTCTAATCATACAAATTAAAGAAATATATACCTGATACGAAGTTTTTGGAAATTATATTATCAAGTCAGCAATAAGAAGTATATCATGTCATTTATCTGAGTTAGGAATTATTTGATTTTGCATTTTAGATACCTAATAGCAAGAAGCATGGTTTTTGCAATTTTATGGACAATTTTTTATAGCTCAATCTATTAGATTTAGTTCTGCTTAAGTTATACGAAACCCCCTAATATTGGTCAATTTCGACATTTAGCTCCTAACACAGTTTTTGGTTTACTTAACTTTTTAAATTTTTATTTAGTCTACTTAGCGGTGTAGAATAATATAATATCATATCTCTTCATACTGACATGGCAAAGGAGATGCGTTCAAATCTTATAAATAGACATGTAGGCTTTTTCAATTTTGTCAACAAAAATCAATAAAGATATTTTTCTAGTATATACTAGTTTATTCAAAACTATAATTGAAATCTCATAAACTAAAAACTACAATTAAAAGAGAAAAATGGTGGGAGAACACAACAAAAAAAAATGTTAAAATAGCTACCATATTTAGCAACCACAATTGAGTTGTCGCTATTTAGCTACCATAAAGCCTTTGTGCCCAAAAATGTCCAAAAAAATAATAATAAATTATAGCTACCGCTGAGCTACCATGCAATTAGCATTTAGTGACAAAAAATCAGCGACAACAAATATGGTCGCTAAATTTGGCACTTTTTTGGCAGCAAGTTTAGAGGCAATTAGTGGCCAAAAAAATAGTCGCTATTAGCTATTTAGTGACTACACAAAATATGGTCGCTATTTAGCCACCGCAAATTGTGTGGTAGTTAAATGTTAATATATAAATTTTAATATTAATATTTCTAAAAAATTATTTTTAAATATTAAATAATTATAAATATTTACTAATTAATAGAAATAAAAAAATATCTATACGTATATAAGTATTACTTTTACAATTTAATTAATTATTAAATTAGAAATAAAAAAAATACAGTGGCATAAAATAAATTATCTATATTATAATAATAGCCTAAATAATATAATATATATATATATATATTAAATAAACTAAATATAAATTAGACTAATTTGAAGTATATACTAATATTAGTTAAATGAGTTAATTAATATATATTAGGGGTTAGCAATAGATAGATTAGGGTGGTAGGTTGGGTACCCTCCCATTTAATCGTAATCCACCAATTTACCTATATATGTAAAATTTATCTAGAACTTGAATTTTATTTCATTAATTTAGGAGTATGGACAAAATAATTTGGATATAAAATTTTACACACAGACTTGTATTAACATACCCTATGTTCAGGTAAACTCGGTTCTCAACTCTCTCATTAAACAAAAAATCATAAATTTACAATTTTGCCCCTCTTATATGTGTCACAAATCCGATCACTGACAATAATTGTGATGGGTATTATACAAGTATTATATTTAAATTTAATTAATTAATAAATAACAATTAATTAAGTTTTAATGTTATAAATTAATTATTTATGTTATAATAACAAACCAAATAATATTTATATTAATTAAATTAAATATAAATGAGACTAATTTGAGTAAATACTTATATTAGTCAAATGAGTTAATTAATTAGTTAATCAATATATATTATAGATAGCAAATGGGTAGATTACGGTGGATATTCATTCCCATTTAATCTTAACCCACCATTTACTCGTATATTTAAAATTTATCCAGTACCTAAATTTTATTTCATCAGTTGGGAGTGTAGATGGAAGAATTTTGACATAAAATTTTATTCACATATTTGTATTAACATAACCTACGTCTTAGTATACTCGGATCACAACTCGCTCGTTATACCAAAAATTTTAAATTTACAATTGTGTCATTCGTATCAGTTTTACTCAATAACTTAGTGTTACAAATCCAATCATAATATACTCAATTTTCGATAGTCTTTACTTTTATTTGAATTCAATTCATGCTCATCTTTTGGTGAACCAAATAGTGAAATGTGTAATTATTTTTGCAAAAAAAAAATATATATTGAAAACTTCAAAAAAATTTTAATAGTGTAAATAATAAATTTTTCCAATAAAAATTGTACAAAATCAAATTATTTATTACACTTATATATAATTAAATAAATAATTAAATATGATTAATTATTTAAATTTATTATTATTAATAATGGTTATAACTGAAAGTACACTTATATATAATTATTAATTATTATTACTGAATATATAATATAATTCATATCAATTAAAAGTATTATTATAATGTTATATAATTTTATATTAGAAAAAAATTTATAAAAAGTGAATTGGACTAATTTTAGTTACCACAAATGAAGCTACCACATTTTTGTGGTAGCTAAATAATAATATTTAATAATAATATTTCTAAAAAATTATTTTTAAATTTTAAATAAATATATATATTTACTAATTAATAGAAATAAAAAATATCTATATTTATATACGTATTATTTTTATAATTTCATTAATTACAAAATTATAATTAAAAAATATAGTGTTACAAAATAAATTATCTATTTTAATTATAATAATAGTCCAAATAATATATTTATTAATTAAATTAGACTAATTTGAAGTATATACTTATAATTAGTTAAATGAGTTAATTAATATATATTAAGGGTAACAAATGGGTAGATTAGTGTAGATATGGTTTGGGTACCCATTCCCATTTAATCGTTACCCACCAATTTACTTATATATCTAAAATTTATCCAAGACCCATATATTATTTTATCAATTTGGGAATATAGACAGAAGAATTTTGATATAAAATTTTGTTCACAAACTTGTATTAACACGTTCTACGTTTTAGTATGCTCAGTTCACAACTTGCTCATTAGACTAAAAATTATAAATTTATGTTTTTGCCCTTTATATCAGTTTCAATTGATAACTTAGTGTCACAATACTGATCACAATATACTCAATTTCCATATGGTATTGACTTTTATTTGAGTTTGATTTATATGCATATTTTGGCGCATGAAATAGGCAAACATGTAATTACCTTTACAAAAAAATTATAATTTCAAAATTTTTTTAATAGTATAAATAATAAAATTTTCCAATAAAAATGGTAATAAGTATATATTAACAATAAATTTATATTATTTATTTAAACTTATATTAAATTAATAAATAATTAAAGATCCTGCTTTTGAATTCACATATACTAAACGATCATGCTTTTGAATTCACTAATTAATATATCTTGGAGATACTTTAGATATATTTTCTGAGGGAGAAATTCTTTTTGAATATCTTGATAATACCTTGGTTATACCTTTTGAAATTTCATGGGAATACCTAAGGAATATCCTGCGTATATTTTTTGGATATATACATTTTTTATGCCTTTGGGGATTCTATGACAATATTTTAGATATGCTTTTTGAACATATACCTTGGATATACCTTATAGATATTTGTATACAGTTATAAATTCTATGGAATACTTGGAATAAACATTGGAGATACTTTAGGTATATATTAAGAAATGATCATGTGATATACTTTGGGCGCTTGTGTGGTATATGTTGGATATACCTTCGGCATTCATTACTTCAAATTACCAATGAAAAACAAAATAACTAGAATAAGGTATACCTTATGAATTCCTTAGTAATATATGAGGAATACCTTAGATATAAATTGATAATATTTCAAGTAAAATTTGGGAATTCTAAGGGAATTGTCAAGGAATTCTCTAGCACAAATTCACTGGGAATATCTTGTTTATATATTTGAAATACTTTTGATCTCATTGGGGCAATGTGGGAAAATCTCGGATGTACTTGGATGATATTTTGGGTATACTTTCGTAATTCCTTAAGAAATACATGGAAGAAATTCTCTAAGAATACTTTGGATATTTCTTGAGGACAACCTTTAGTATCTAATACAGTTAATTTAAAAATAATAAAAGAGCATGTAATTTCGAAAAAATTGGATTGTATAAGTTTCTATTTTGCTTAAAAATATCATAAATAAAACTTAAATATAAATATATAATTAAATAAATAATTATTGTTGTAAATTTTGAAATATATTATTATCAATATTATAGATTTTAAAACTAAATCAGTTATAAAATTGAAATTTAATTATTATTATAAAATTATTGAAATTAGATATAATTTTATAATAGATGAAAATTAATAAGTAAATTAATTAAATGTAACAAATTTAAGCAACTAAAAATAAATATAGTACATAAATAATAATATATCTAAAATATAAAATATATAAGCATAAATTTAATGAAAATGATTGAATAAATATATTAATATTTACATAAATTTAATTTTTTTATTAATATAAATATAAATTAATATATTTTACGACTAATATATTATTTAACAAAACCCTCAGCTCCCTCTCCTTCCCGCCCCCTTTCCTCTACATCTGCTCTGTCTCCTTCCCGCCCCTTTTTTTCGCCTCCCTTCTTCTCTTCCTTTCTTCTTGCAGCCGTTTTTCTATCATTTTCTTCATCAAAGTTTTAGTAACAAATCTGTCTGAGTTTTCAGGAAGGGAGATTTTAAGAATTGGGGAAAGTTGGCCGTACTTTTGGTCTGAGTGCAGGTTGCGGTGTTGGCGAAAATTGGAGGGGTTACTTGTAGCAAAGACTGTAGCTGCTGATGCTACGCCGTTGGGTTCGCCTACCAAGAGCAAGATTGGCTTTGATAATAGATAACCTACTGTCATTGGTATCTCTGTTAGGGTTACTCGATTGAACATCTTTCCTAGGCATATCTATGTATGCAAGGAGCAAGTTGAGTATCCAATTTTGAGGCTAATTTGTTTTGATGATGAATTTTGATCTGGTAGTGCTTAAGGAATTAACTTGTTATTGATGCTGCCTTTGCTGTTATTATGTATTTGAACAAACCTGTGGAGTCTCCATTTATTAGAGTTCAGGATATAATATTGACATGAAAATTGAACCTTTTCAGTCCAGTCATATACATTACATACAAGGAGTTCTGTTGCTATCGTTTAAAAATCAACAGCTGCTAGCAATGTAGAACACAAGCCAAATCTATTATGTTATATGAAATTAACTCTGCTTCAGAATCATGTCTTTAAAATCAGTAGTTATTGCTTAAGTTTGAAATTTTGGGATAATACATGAATTTATAAAGCTAATATCATTACACATAAGGGATAATCACACAGCATAACACCGTTAAGTATTCATACTTATTCAAATATTATTTGACATCTACTATGAAAGTTAGATCTGTAATTTTGAAGGCAAATTCGAACCACTTGTGTTTAATTTTAATGTTAGATGCCTTGATCTATGAATTTGAAGTCAAATTAACATACATTTAATATTTCCAATTCTATTTTTAGTATATATAATTAAATTTCTAATTATTTATATAGAGCCAGGACTATAAATTTTTGTGGTTCATCTGCTATATTTTTTACATTTTTCAAGCATTCATAAATTTCAGTTTTTAGTTATATGGGCGTCAAACCCTTTGGGGAAATATAAGTTTAGATACCATGTATCTTATTTGCTTTGAGAGCATTTTTTTTATTAAAAAACTAGAAATAATTACTATTAGACATCCTTAAGTTCTTATTCATGATATAAAAATGATTTTTTGAATAGAAAGAAAAGAAAATAATCACTATTTTGATTTTCTCTGCATATATAGCTTATAAATGTGAAAGCTTCTCAAGAACTTGGGCAATGGTTGGTTTCGCATTGGCAACAGTCCAATCTAAGATTTGTTATTGCATTGGCAGCTTGCTTCGAGCATCATGTTCTTGTTAATTTCGCATATTCATTTGAAGAGTAAATATTTCTTGCCCAATCACTGATGTGCCATTCCGCACTATTGGTTCCAATACAATAGCTGTCCTTTTCCTTCATAATGAGTTGTAATATGACGGTTCCAAAATCATAAAGATCATTAGCTTTGTTTCCTGTTCAAGAAATAGCAATTAAAATTTCCAAATAGTTATAATTCAGGGAAAAAAAAAGGTTGGGTCAGCCAAGTGCAGGGCTAGGCAGGTCATGCTACACCACCTTGGCACAATTATTGTCAACTGAAAGTGTTGTTGGAATTAGGGATGACAAACAGGGATACCTGATAGTAAATTCTCTGACTCTAGTCTAACTTGCCCAAAATCAGCTAGCTTGGGGATAAATGGGTTTACCTTGTCTAAGCCTATATATACATACATGCAACAATACTATCTAATTAATCTCTATCTAAATTATATATATAGAAAAGTAAATATTTTTTTGTGGGGGGAGAAGGGAATAACCTTGTAATTTGCTAGAGACATTTCCATTATGCATTATGATATTTTGATGCAATACTTTCGGTAAGTACTCAACTTCACCCTAAAGATTAATAAAGAAAAATAAATATCAATACTCTTAGGTATCATATTTTGATGCAATACTTTGAGTAAGTACTCAACTTTAACCTGAAGATTAATAAAGAAAAATAAATATCAATAATCTTAGGTATCATAATTAATACTTTCTTTTTATTTAAATTAAGTTCATGCACTTATGAATCAAGCCAATAATACACAACTGCTAAAGAAAATTACTTTATAAATTTGTTGATATGATTAATGATTGAAATAAACGACAATGGATAGCTATATTGGGATATGTTTAAGCAAAAACCAGCCAAGCTATAGGTAGATAAAATTTCTATAAATAACAAAAAGTAACAAAGTCATAAGTATCGGATAGAAAAATGATTTTCTTTTTTTTGGCTTGATTACTTACCACTGAATCTTGCTCTTTCTTCTTTGTTGTGAGAATATTTAACAACTTGTTGGCCATTGATATTTCTATCAGATAAGTATTTATGCTTATTCAAATATTATTTAAATTTAATGTTTGACATATTTGAAGTGTTATGAATAGTTTGTTGTAATTGGCGAACTGTGGGAGCAATAAGGATGACATTGGAAATGCATGTTTGTTTCTTGTAGAATTGAGTGTTGTTATAATATATTTAGGTCATAACTTGTATTTGTTTTCTTTGTTGATATGATGTTATTTTACAAGAGAAACTGATAGGTTAATGAATTAAAGAGTGGAAATTGTTTATTTATAGGGAAAATTTTGCTGAAATTTCAATAGATCCTTACACTTTTAAATATAATGATTATATTTATTAAAATAGAATATGAATTGTGAATAAAGAACAATATTATAGAATATCCAATTGATTGTGTTTTATATGCTTGAGATATAGCTTTGAAATTTAATATTTTTAGAGGTTGATGTGTTGAATTTTCGGTTTAACTATACAAATAACATTATTAAAATAATTATTATATGTTGAAAATGAATATAAGTAAATGTACATTTTATCTTTGGAAACTCGTTCGGTATCTTTCTCAATGGATGTTGAGAATTCACTAAATTGTCCAGTGTGGACAGTTTGGGAATACATGTCTATATAAATATATATGACTTGTTAGACATTTTATCCATATATATGTAGAAATTTTGGCAGATTATTCCTTTTGTTCTTTGAGTGCACATCATATACAATCTTCTATATATAGTGCACTTGAAAAACCTAGGGAAAATGCTGCTGAAATTTCTGCATGTTTATGGGTATAACATCTACAGTCATGACATATAGACGACGTGTTCCATAATGGGATATGTTTTTACCTTGTTAGTTAACACAGGAGTGATAAAAGACGCCTTAAACATAAATAAATTATTGAATTTCATGCAAATCATACAACAAATGATCACGTTCTTGTTGCAGTGGTAAATCACGAGTATTGATAGAAATTGGATGTACCAGAGGTTAGGGATTGATGGGTTTCTTAATCTAAAATTTTCAAGTGGGGTTGATAAATTTATTGAATTTGCTATTGCTCATCCAGAGTGGATGAATGGGAAAAAAATAAAGTGTCCTTGTATGAGATCTAAGTGTCAGAATCGTCAGTTTCTAGATGTTGGGACGGTGCATTATCATTTGTTGAGAAATGGATTTAAACTTGATTATTATGTTTGGAACATACACGGGGAGATAGATATATCTGTTTATCGGTAACATGCTAGAGATTTGGTCAATCCTTCTAATCCAGTTATCTATTATGTGAATGAATCATTCTATTTATGTTGTGTACTTGAAGAACTGACGAGAAATGTTGCTGGATTTTTCTTAGGATTAGAAATTGGATATGCGTTTGCTAGTAAGATTTGATGTTTAAGGATGAGTTAGGTTTGAGCGATAAGGACTGAAAAAACTAATATTTATCATAATTGGAAGTAATTAGTTTGTTTTAAATTTTATTTCTTTCTATGGTTAGATATGAATCGAAGTTAGATGTATGGTAGATAGAATACATCTGAATTTGTGAATGGAGTTAACGAATTTATTAGAAGTGCAATATAAAATTAGGTAAGGAAGAAGGAATCAATAATTGCATATTTATGTGTTGACTATATGAACATAAGAACATATAGTGATGTTCAGATTGTGAAAACTCATATAATACAATGTGGTTTTAAGGGAGGTTACACACGATGGATATGGTATGGTAAGAGTATAATTGCTAGGACAAGTTATAATATTAAAAGTTGGAGAGAAAAATACCTTGACGATGAAGGTAATGATTTAGAGAATGATCAGTTGGATAAGATAATATAGGATACTAATAATTTTGTAAAAAGGCCTGACCTTGAGAGATTAAGTTGTGATACTGATAAGCCTATGTATCCGAGATGCACTAAGTTCACAGAGTTGTCAGCCATGTTGAAACTATACAACATGAAAGGTAAAAATGGATGGAGCAATAAGAAAGAAGCTCATTTTATTTTGTAATAGAAGCTCATTTTATTTTGTCAAAAAAAAGAAAAGAAGAAATAACCTTTATCTAATAGCTCTTGCAATTGGACTTGATATAACCTTTATGAGTCGTATAGTTTCAACAAAGTTGTCTCCTTTGGGTTTCATCGATTTTGTGAATCATGTGCCATTTGCAAGAAGCTTGTTTTCTACTAAATTTCACATCTTTCCTCAGTAGTCTGGTCAAAGGAGAAGCAATCATTGAAAAGCCTTTAACGAATCTCCTATAATAGCCGGTTAGTCCAAGGAAACTCCTTATCTCTGTCACATTTCTAGGAGGCTTCCAACCCAGAATCGCCTTGATCTTGCTATGATTAACTCTAATCCCATATGTAGAAACTATGTGGCCTAAGAAAGCCACCTCATCTAGCTAGAACTTACATTGGAGAGTTTGGCATACAACTGCTGTTCCCTTAAGATTTGTAGAACAATCCTCAAATGTTGATCATGTTCTTCCAGAGTCTTAGAATACACCAAATTGTCATCTATGAAAACCACTACAAACTGATCCAAATACGGTTTGAAAATTCTGTTCATCATATCCATAAAAGCTGCAGGGGCATTGGTTAACCCAAAAGGCATAACTGTGAACTCGTAATGCCCGTATCTAGTCCTTAATATAGTTTTGGCTATATCCTCGGCCTTAACCCTCAACTGATGGTACCTCGATCGTAAATCAATCTTAGAAAACACACCAGCATCCTTAAGTTGGTAAAAAAAAATCATCAATTATGGGTAGAGGATATCTATTCTTAGTCACCTTATTTAATTGTCTGTAGTTAATGCACAACCGCATCGACCCATTTTCTTTTTCATAAACAACATTAGTGCACCCTAGGATGACATTCTAGGCTTGATATAACCTTTATCTAGTAGTTCTTTCAACTGGGCTTTTAACTCCTTCATTTCAAATGGAGCCATTCTATAAGGCATAGCTGATATAGGCATTGTGCTAGGAATGAGATCAATAGAAAACTCAATCTCTCTGTCTAGTGGTAAACTTGGCAATTTCTCTGTAAATGCACCTAGAAATTCTCTCAATAGAGGGATACTACTGAAGTCTGGACCTCCTTTCCTGGTATCTATCACACGGGCCAAGTAGGCCTCATATCATTTCCTCATCATTCTCTTGGCCTTCATTATATAACCACATATGGGGATTGTGGGAACAACTCCCCTCTCACTATGATAATATCTTAGTCACCTGTCTTGAGTTTCACCAATTTACCCTGGCAGTCTACTACTGCCTTATATTGTGACAACTAGTCCATGTCCAGGATGGCATCACACTCATAGAAAAGTAACTCTATCAAATCAGCAAGAAATTCTTTCCCATGAACAACTAATGGACAACCCTTATAAACCCGATTCACAATAACACTGTGGCCTAAAGGATTGGCTACCTCAATCTCATATAATAAGGGTTCACTAACCATAACATATTATTTAGATGTGCTCATGCAAATATAAGAATGTGTGGAACTAGGATCTATCAAAGCACATAAATCTGAGCCATGTAAGGAAAACATACCAAAAATAACATCAGTGGAATCCTGGTCCTCTCTAGCTCTCATAGCATAGGCCCTGGCTAGGGCTCAACCCTGTCCTGGCTTGTTAACTATCTTAGAAGTGGCTTTGGTATTGCTTGGGCAGCCACCTCTAGCCGAGGTAGGTGCTGAGGCTATGGTCTGAGCTGGTGCATTATCCTTTATCTTAGGACAATCATTCTTCATATGGCCTTACTGGCCACACTTGAAACAAGCCCTAGTGTTATGTCTGCATTCTCCATGATGACATCTATCATAAATACTATATAAAGGAGCGTCCTCTCTAGACTGAGTCTGGGAGCTACCAGCAGTTGATATAGTACTAGAGTGTTGTCCCCTCCTCTAGAAACCATTCTGATGATGGCATTGGGAATGGCCCTTCTTACCTATATGATGGGTTGTATGCCTCTTACTCTTGTCTTCCACTCTCTTTCTCTTTCTTTGCTCTAGAGTGAGAGCATCAGAAATTAGACCTTGCATAGTCATTGTGGCGGAAACAGGAAATCACATCCCCAATCTTACCACTTAACCCATCCTTGAACCATCGGCATATATCACTCCCTATACTAACCAACTCTAAGGCATATCTATACAGCCGAGTAAATTATGTCTCATAGTCCATAACCAATATTTTCCCCTGCTTGAGAGTCTTAAACTTCCTTTTCTACTAGTCCAGATATATTTGAGGTATATAGTAGACTCTAAACCACTCCACAAAGTAATTCCATGCTACTGCCTCTGTCACCCCTATTCTTCTAAGAACTGTCTTCCATCAGTCATATGCATCAGACTATAGTAGAGACATAGCAAATCTAGATCAGTCCTCTGGGACCTGCAGCTCTCTAAAGACCCTCTCAGTCTATTCTAGCCATTGCTCGAAGTCTGCTGGATCACTAGTCCTCTTACCCAAGAAGACTGTGGATCTATGTTTCTTGAGTTTGTCAATCTAGATGATTGGCTTTGATAGTGGAGGTGGAGCAGGAGCCTACTGTAGCACTACTCAGACAATCTACTGCAACAAACTAGCCATCTATTGCATATGGGGAATCTGGCCTTGGTCGGTTTGTCCAATTGGCTGATTCAAATTTGGAACTCCTTGGGGACCTTGAACACTGCCAATACTAGGTTGATGGCATGCCCCAACATCTTCTGAGTCTCCCTCTTCATAAAGGACACGATTCTTGGATTCCAACATCGCCCTCACTAGCCTACAAGTTGACAGAGAAGCAGCCTTTGTCATAGTCAGATGCTACATGTGAATACAATATATGATAAATCCATAGCCCACTCAGGTCTAAAACCGCCTAAACCAGAGCTCTGATACCAATAAATGTAACACCCTCCAACATAGCATACATATTCGCTATATAAGGGAGTGCTATCACATGCTTGTTACTATCTATCTACTCTCATACATCAATTTAGCCATTTCCATTTATCATATTATAATAACATACATGCATTCAATTTATTATCATAAATTCGTACTTACATAAGTAATTTAAAATCATAGAATTCGTAAACTAGGGCTAAGCATGCCCAGTATAAACAGTCTTACAAATTCATTCTTCCTTAGATAAATATCCATAAATCGAAATAACAATTAAAACAAAGTCCAATATTATTCCAAAATATATGATATGAAAAGAGATGCATAGGATGTAAGCTGACTCTGAATGTAGATGCTCTGACTGGCTTGGCTCCTCGATGTCAACTCTTTCTACTGCTCCGGACCTACATGTAGGAACCCCTGTAATGCCCGTAATTTAGGTTCAGATAATTAATATGTTTAATTGCCGCAATTAGTATTATTAGAGTCTAAAATTGAGGTTTAAAGATTTATAAAAGATTTTATTTTTGTTGTGGGTGATTTAATTAAAAAAATATAAAGTTGAGAAAAGTTATAAGAAA